>JABBOT010000004.1:22467139-22643272 GCA_016165875.1 Acanthopleura granulata
TATGTGATACAGTGTATGTTTGTATGGGATGTTTTTGTTCTTGTAGTGGAGGACTTGAAATTACTGTGAAGGGTCAAAACTTCAGATCTATCCAAAGACCACAGATGCGAACAACGCATGGAACAGTAACATCTACATCAACAGTATGTGGATATATTTTCTGGTTAACTAGTACCATTTAAACTCTTACGCAGATTGGTTTATTCCCATGTTGTCTCGCAGCACAGGATTATTGGCATTCAAAAATGAAGTAAAAAGAAGTGAGAAGTTCGTGTTTATTGGAATTTCATTCTTGAAGTGTTTGTATGAAAAGCATGGATTATGATCATGTACTCATGAAAACAAGACAAAGAGTACACAAATTTACAACCCAAGTTCAAAAGATGTTTTGTCATTTTTCAACCAGGTTTGTGACGTTGTGGAGGACACCATGCTAACATGCCCCACTCCTGCTGCTCCAATTCGGGGTAAGCGATCACAGAAACTACGCAGGGTCCACAGGCGATCTCCTAATTCCAAGATCTCAGCACAGATTGTCTTCATCATGGATGCTGTCAAATCTGTAAGGGATTTGGCCACAAACTTCATCAATCTGAAGTCCGAGCTGGAGTATTATCCTGACCCAGTGGTGCAAAACTTCACAGAGACAGAGAGGAAGAAGATGTTCAAGGGGGAAGCTTTGATTATCGAGGTAAAAATTCTTTCCAGAATGCATTTCTGAATTTAATCAAGTTTTTTTTTCATTATGGTGTCTTGTCTCATTGTTTGATATTTTCTGAGGTGTCCAGTGTCCAGCTGAATAATAGATTTTTTTCTGTGAATATTGGTGATTGATATAATTTATGATTCAGTCCTAATTTCCATATAATTAAATTTTTTTTTTTTACAAATCAATACACTATTCTACTTTCAGGGACAAGACTTAAATCTGGCAGCTAACCAGGATGATATTGAGGTTTGGATTGGATCTCAGCCCTGTAATGTGACATCCCTCTCAGCCAATCAAATAGTCTGCACACCACCAAAGCAACAACCAGAGCCTACAGATAGGCATGGACGTCCAAGTGGAGCCTTACCTTTAGTACAGGTATGACTTGGTCTTACCCTATTGAGGGAAAGGTTGAAACTTAGGAAAATTTAATATTTGTACATTTTTAGCTCTGACAAAGTTTTTGATGTCATATCTTTTAACATAATCCATTCACTCAACAAGGGGACTGAGTGCAATACGTCATTTAATTTTTGCTGGATGTAGTGGCTGTTGACCTTGCCAAAAGTCGGTGCTTTATTCCGGGTAATCTGGTTTCCTCCAACCATTAAACTGACCACCGTGGTATAATGGTGCATGATTAATTAATGAGTGTATTATTAAACAAAACAAACAAAAAAAAACAATCAATGAATCGTAGCTATTGCAGATTTGAACTTACTAGGTAAATTATTAATTTTGCCTTTAGGATATTAGTGCTAATTATATTAGAGTAAGTTTCCATGGAGGTTGAACACATGTGAAAAATGAAGAGACTTCACAAAGTAAAGTTATCTATAAATCTTCCTTCAGGTGACAGTTGGCAACATTCAGTACACTGTGGGATCTGTGGAGTATGACATGGATGACCGCTTCAAGTTCCCAATGGTGGCCATCATTGGGATAGCCGCTGCCGTAGGCTTCCTGCTGGTAATCATCATCATCATCTTGATAATCTACCGAAGGCAGAGCACACAGGCTGAGCGCATTTACCGCAAGATGCAGATCCAGCTGGATAATCTGGAGAGCAATGTCAGGAACGAGTGTAAACAAGGTAGTGTATTGACTCTCATTGTTTAAGACAAATACTAAATTGTGATTTGTTCTTATCTCTGTTTGAAAAGTTATGCCAGCAAGTTCCAGTTATGTGTGAATTCAGTGGAAGATAAAGAAACCTGGGCAAAACTAACCTACAGAATTCTAATGTATTTGCTAATAAAGATTATTCTTAGATGAGTTTCACAGCCCATTTGTGTTAACTGTTTTATGTTGATTTTGGAGACTGTTCTGGAAATCAGATGTTGTTGTTTTTTACCCTCAGCCTTTGCAGAGCTGCAGACAGACATGACAGATCTGACTGGTGACCTTGTGGCAAGTGGAATACCGTTTTGGGACTACCACAGTTACACCTTCAAAGTTCTTTTTCCTGGAATGTCCGATCATGTGATTCTTCATCCACCAATGGTATGTTTATCTGTGTATTGATAGATGTATGCAAAAATTTTATTCCATCCAACTTGGAATAGTCTTCAGGACATTTCATTTCAAACTGCTGGTAGAACTGATCATTAATACTGACCAACTGTAAAGAGATTCAATGAAAATTTGATTTGTTTTGTCCTAAACATAAAAGAAAGATTAATACATGTAATTTAAGAACACATATATTATTGTCATGTTAACATCATGGATTATCAACAAATTAGTCCAGACTGAAGTTGTTTCTCAGGCACAAAATATAAAACAGTGTTTTAAAAGGGTGATTTCTTTTAGAAGAATGGTCGCACACGACAGTTTGAGATTGGAATCCAACAGTTCCGTCATCTCTTGAAGAACAAGTACTTTCTGCTGACCTTCATACACACATTGGAAGAGCAGAAGACATTCAACATCAGAGACAAGTATGTTTATTACAATCATATGTTTATTTATCAGACTTCGTATGACAAAAAATCTTCATGTTAAAGCGAATTTGCTTGTCCATCTCATGTTCAGACAGGTTTTAGAACTATTAGAATTTAGAATTCTTTGAAAACAGCTTTGCACCTTCAGCGCTAAAGTGGGGAGCTGAGCCATGGTCTAGTGGTTAATAAAAGCACTTGTCTTTCAGTCACTATGACAAATGAGGAATGGGTTCAAACCCGTCCTTAGACATGGAATTTGTAGCTGTGTGTGTAGTTCATTGAATGCCACTTGTATTCTACTAAGAAGCATATCTCTACATCTCATCTTGGAAAGTTAGTCAGTGACTTGCCACTTGGTCAGTGGTTTTTGCCAGGTACAGTTTCCTCAAACCATAAAGCTGACCTCTTAAACTCTTAAAGATGCCATGAAGTGTGACAAAAAAAAAATAGCACTAATGGATAGTTTTACAATTGTGCACATGTAGAACCTGATATAACATGGACACTGTGAACTTCATTACATGGATCTTCATTTCTAATAATTATGTTCTTAACACATGTTTATTGATTTATGACAATTTATGTGCTGTGTTTTGTGCTTTTTCAGAGTTTACGTGGCATCTCTGTTGATGATTGTTTATCAGGACAATTTAGAATATGCTACAGAGTACGTATTATAATGTAAAAAATTTAGCATTTAATATTTACATGTTAAAAAGTCTAAATTTTTAGAATATTTTGTCAGGTGAAAATATTAGAAAGCTACATCTACTTGCATATCTGAGTGAAATAATCTCATTTACCACCTCAACATGAATTTAATAAATAAAGTATAAGAGATCTTTCAGCTAAGCATTGCATACCAGTGCTATTATATTTGATATACTGTAGGTACATCAATCGAGGTAAACATTGCCTACCGGTAGTAATATCTTCAAAATACTGTAGGTACATCAATCATTATTATTCATGCATGGAACTGTCTTTCAATCAATTTCAGTATATTAAAAGCTTTACTGAGTGAACTTGTCGAGAAAACTGTCGGAGGAAAACATCCCAAACTGATGTTGAGAAGGTAGGAATTTGCATTTCTTAATATGCACTATCTTTGGGTGTTTTATGTATAAGTTGTAAATTAAAATAAGCAACCATAAATTATCATATATACTTTTTATGTTCAGTAACAAAAACATCATACTTTGAATTGCAAACCATGACTATTATCATGATGTATACTGTTATTTACTGAGCTTCTTTGATGCAACATATATGTTGCAGGAGTCATTGATTTGGTAATCAATGCATGTTACTAAAAAATAAAATGTTTTATGTGATCTACAGGACAGAGTCTGTTGTGGAAAAGCTTCTGACAAACTGGTTGTCTCTCTGCCTGTACAGTTACTTAAAGGTAAGATTAAGACGATGAACCTGCCTCACTGGGATGATAGGTAAATATGGTTGTCCTATGCAGTACACCTTCACTGTAGTTCTTTACAGTTTCTGTAAAAAGAAAAAAATTGAAATGGAAGATACAGAAATACCTCTCTTTTTTTGAAAGGTAGTGTGGACAGGTTGCTTTAGTATCAAAAGTTGTTGATAGATGAATAAACACCAGCAAAAATGTAACTGCCTTTCTTGCAGGTAATAACTCCAGCAGGTTTTTGAATGCAGATTCTTTGTGTTTTAGGAACATGCTGGCTCCTCTTTGTTCATGCTTTACAAAGCCATAAAACTTCAGGTGGAAAAAGGCCCAGTAGATCACATAACAGGTGATGCCAGATACTCCTTATCAGAGGACCGTCTACTGCGAGAAAAAATAGAGCTGAAAACCTTGGTGAGTTGAACATTTGGTAATTTGATCAAAATGCTAGTGTACAAGAATGCATCACATATATGTGTTCTAATTGTCACGTAAGCATTTTAATGTTTAATTATAATAAATTATAAAAATAAATATAATTATCATAAATTTGTAATCTGCTTTGTCTGCAAGGTAAATTTTAATCTTTGATACATGTATTACATATAATTATTATATGTAAATATTATGGTATTTATTATATTGTTAAGTTATTGGTTCACTCAATACTATACTGGACATATGCTCCTTTGCCCTCATTAAGCTTGTGGTATATTATTAATGTATGTGCCCAACAGGTGTGTGAGTTATGTTTCCTGTGTTGCAGACATTAAATGTGGAACATGATGGAGAGATGTTCCAATGCAAAGCCTTAGACTGTGATACAATAACCCAGGTGAAGGTAAAGATTCTGGACACTGCTCACAGAAACATGCCCTTCTCGCAGCGACCCAACATTCATGACCTTGATCTAGGTAAGGTGCATGTACCTTGCAGACAACTCACACGAAATAAACAAGGTTTTTAGTAACGTTTTGATCGAAATCCAGACTAAGTTTGCTTTCAGTGTCACAAAGGCACAGCATGTGCTAAAAGGATTACCAAAGAGTTACATATTTACCAGCAATTCTTTAATGGGTGGACGCTTGTTTAAAACCTGAAAAGGCTATCTAAACACATTCATCTGAATAAGTGCATTTATTTTACAAATATGCTTGGTTTATGTTTCAAAGGAGTTCTTAGAATTTCTGTTTCTCCTAAATTAAGGTGAAAGTTTGCATTTAAAATACGTGTACCTGTTTGTATGCTAATTTGTTATGATAAATGCTTTAACTCTTTGGTTTTGGATCTGATTCTAAAGTATAATACATGTACATGTAAAAGTGGATTTTTTTAACCAATTTGTAGAATGGCGTAATGGTATCGGTGGCCACCTGGTATTGAAGGATGAGGACATGACATCTACAGTGGTGGATGGGTGGAAACGATTAAACACCCTAGGACATTACAAGGTCGTTGATGGTGCGATTGTCATGCTGACAGAAAGGGAACACAGCAAATCCCTGAATGGTGAGCCTTCGTATTTTACACTAGGAAACAACAAACAGTTAACTTTAGTATGCAGTTAGGAAGACAGCTTCTTGTAAGCAATGTTTAGGAGACTTGTCTACTATTGTGGATTCGTGCAAACAGGCCTTGAAATGCAAAATTTAATTATCATTTGACAAAATTAGTTTTGTCTTCAAATGATGCCACTTTTTAGGATAGATACTCACATGCTTCATTAAGGTAGACTAAAATGAGACTAAAATCTTACATTGTCTTGTTGAAACTAGTGCTTAATATTTTTGTTGATCATCTTGCTTTACCTTCACAGGTACTTATGACAGTTCCACATTGTCTAGTCACACAGGGTTGTTACCCAGTGTAAAGTCACCTGACACAACAGAATCTGGGGCCAAAGTCTGGCATCTTGTAAGTAAATTTGAGATGTCATCTAATCTTGGCTTTAATCCAAAAATAATTTATTGTGGTCTGGCATATTTTTATATATTGGATTGTTATGAAAAATTAAATGTTCAAGTGTCCATAATACCCGAGTAGTGTAAAACCGAAAAACAAAGACTTCATCGTGACTCAATATTTCAGCATTTTATTTTGCCATCATCAGGAGAGAAAACCTCATCAGTGGCACTACCGGATTTTGCATGTGTACATATATTGAGAAAAAAGCCATAATAATGTATCTGACAAAAAACCAGGCTCCATTATCTTCATATTCTGTACCTGTCATGAAGATGATTACCTGGAATCTTTATCCTTCACAGGTCAAACACCAGGATGATTCCCACCCAAAGGATGCTGGGCTTAAGATGATCTCAGAGATTTTCCTTACAAGATTACTATCAACGAAGGTGAGTGTCCCGTAAAAGTTTGTAATTGGTAGTGAGAGCAGTGTTTGGTGTAGGAGTTCTTGCCAGACATATGATTTCTTATTGGATCATGTGCACTACAGAGGACCACCATGGCCTGTAATATAGATTAAAAAAACATCACATATGTGTATTGGCATATATTCATACCAAGGCACCTATAACAGCAGTTTTCCATTTTCTATACCTGTGAAATATCATGACAGTATCTTTTATTCTTTCAGGGTACCCTACAAAAGTTTGTAGATGATCTGTTTAATACAGTACTTAGTGCATCCGTCTCCTTGCCACCTGTGGTCAAATACCTGTTTGATTTCCTTGACGAGATGGCACTCCAGCAGGGGATAACTGATCCTGATGTTGTACACACCTGGAAGAGTAATAGGTGAGACAAGAAAACTGACTTAAATTTAGTCCATTCCCTCCTTAATAATGTTTTGGTTGAAAAAGTTGTCGTTCTCTTGGTTAAATAACAGCATATGTTGTCATATCAGTTCATTAGTCTCCACAAATAACAAGGATTATCCAGGATATTCAACTTTAGATCTATACTCAACCATTATGTAGAGAAGAAAGTGAAGTTGAGAAGTAAAGAATAGAAGGAAGTTTTAGTTTCCTTGTTATAGTGAGTACACAATCCTAACTTGCTTCATTTGTAACCATTTTTTTCTTCCACAGCTTACCATTGCGCTTCTGGGTGAACATTATCAAAAATCCTGACTTTGTATTTGACATCAACAAACCACTGATTGTAGATTCGTGTTTATCTGTGATAGCCCAAACCTTCATGGATAGCTGCTCAACTTCCCAACACTGCCTTGGCAAGGTACATCTTGAGCGTGGAAATAAAAAGGGTTTAAGACACAGTGGACTATTAAGAGTTTGACACCTAATGTATATCAAATAAATAAGTGAACACAATATGACTACAAAGAAAGTAGAGAAAACATTGTGGTTGGAAGTAAAGTATATAACTTTAACTATGTCATATTAAATTTCCAATACTGAAATGGCTGCACGGTGCTTAGCATATGTATTGAAATCCCTGATAATAATTTGTCTTGCTTTGAGCGCAGAATTTGACAAAATCATAATGTGATAATACTTATTCATTTCTATCTTGCAGGACTCCCCTTCCAACAAACTACTGTTTGCCAAAGACATTCCAGCGTACAAAAAATTAGTGGAGAAGTTTTATAAAGATATCCATGACCTTCCTCCAATCAGTGATCAGGAAATGAGCACCTACCTGGCAGACGTTTCTAGAGTAAGTCAGCTGATTTACCTCTCCTGAACCGACTTGTAGTAAAAATAGATCATATGCTGTACGGTCTTTGTATAATATTAACACATTCTTATGAGAATCTTATGCGTCACTACCACTGCACAGACCATAGGCGTGTTCCACAACAGAAAAAGTATGTAAAAACATTAATTACTGTATTACAGTCACCAAAGTAATGATTCAACAAATTCAGTCTTGAGATGTTGGCTTCTAGACAGCATAAATTATAAATATTAAAGAAGATAAAATTGGAAATCAAGAAACTATGGTGATGTAAAGAATTTACAGAAATTTACGGACAGCAAGTGTTTTTTTTTGTTGAACTGTGAGACAAATATTCCCAGTTTTAATTAAATATGTTTCCTTGTTCTAATAAAGATGTGTTCATCTTTCAATTACAGATGTGTACAGACCAATTCAATACAGCCAGTGCGCTGAGGGAACTTTTCAGCTATGTATCCAAATACAGTAATGAAGTAAGTAACAAACAAGGAAAACTGCCTTTGAATACATCAATGATTATTCCTTGTAAAGGAAATAATAGCTGCATATGTTCTAGTGTCTCAAAATGTATTAATATGGTTGTTGCATTTGGTAAGAAGACCATGTATTAATTTAAGCTTGTAGGCTATAATCTTTCTTTTCGTGGTTTTAATCAGATGGTTCTACAGTTTTGTAATGGTTCAAAATTGATGGCCTTTTTAGTCTGTCAAGCCTGTTACAGGACATCCAGATCTATGATTTACATTGTATGTTTCTCTTATTTGGGTGTCTTTTCTCCAAATGTAATATATTTATATGAAATAGAGTAGTACATGCATAAACCAGTGTCAATATGAAGTGAAGTGTTGCTATATACATACACATATCTACATATATATATAATGTCATTTCAGATGATAACAGCTTTAGAAGAAAACCCCTGGACATCAAAAGGCCAGCTTGCTCCCAAACTGGAACAAATTCTCATCTGTATTCAAGATGACAAATTTAAGAAAGTGATATACATATAAATGCTGTTCAACCAGGGCCATACAAGTCTTTTGTATGGTTGTGTTTACATTGGCCTGTTGGGACAGCTTCTGCAACACAAACTGTTGGACATTTTCTGAAGCCCAACTACAATGCCAAAACTGGTGGAGTTTTTTGGTTAAGATAACTTCAGAGTAATCTCTGTGTAAATATTACCTCAAACGGTTAGAGAATGGAAGAATCAGTCTGGACTGACCAGTGACTTGTGAAGGACTGTCACGTGTGCCAGTAAATTTATTTGTTAAATATTTACACGATACATCACCTCAGTGTCACGCATCAGGCACTTACTATATTACTGACTTGTCTCTCGGAGAACTGTGCTCTTTCAAGCTTTGCCATGCCTGCATTCTGTGGCCAACTGGCCATACATGTATTTTCAATTGCTGTGATTTTCTTTCCCAGCGTTGTGTCCCAGAAAAAGAATAACATTAATATGAGGGTTTTACGATTATATATCAATACGTAAATTGTCCCTTTCCTACATGGGATAAATGTGTTTTTTGTTAATAGTACATGGCGACAGCACGTTGATGCTCTACATAGATATGAAGTTGGTTATGAGCTGCTCTTCAAGTGAATGTTTAACATTAGCCTATTGATATTTTGTATGATTTCATAACACAAAAGCCATTTTCTCAGTTTTCAAAGTAGGTTTTATGTCCAAGAAGTTGTCAGCCACGCACAAGAAGTAATAAGCTTTAAAAAAACAACTATCAGCATTATTTTAATAACTGATGTGAAAAAATGCTTTTTGCAAGTGGTCACTTGCTTAAGCAAGTTTCCATAGCTGGGGACAGTAGTCACAATATTCTACAAACAGCCACACATCCGTACCACCTTGTTCTTTGGACTATGCAAATCTACAGGAGCTTATCAATACCACACCTGTGTGATTTCCCAGTTCTCTGTGGTTTTATTTTACCAAGTTTCCGCGTGCCGTTTACAGCACATACCGCTAAAATAATCAGCCAGCAGGATGAGGGGCAGAAAGGAAAGAACAGGAAAGGCTTCACATTGTGCCTGTGCCATGGCATACATGTATGTATGATTATGTATCTGTCCCAGCTATGAATGTTTACGCACGGCCAGTTTAAAGGAGAAAACTAATCCTTAAGATCTTATCATAATTTCCGCTTATTTGTGACGTGTTTAAACATGAGTTAACTTAAAAGGATGTCGGCGGAAGAATGATGTTCCATGATACCAGCGTTGAGGGATTGGATGTTAACCTTACAATAGAAGATTATAGGGTTTACGTAGATATCATTACTTATAGCTAGAAGCTGATTGTCAAATAAAATGACAGAAACGGTGCTTATTGCTTAATTCAATCCTATTTGCACTATCACTGACCATTTGTAAAGGTCATGACCACGGCTCAATACCATGCCTTTAAAAACTCCTTGTCTGTTACATCGAACCCACAGCGTAAGGAGCCCGGGATGCGTTCTTTATATATGTATAAGCCCACCAGCAACAAAATTATATTTTTCTAGTACTATTTATTGTGAGTCGCTTAATTGTTACATCTTCGGGTGTATTCTTGCTTGTGTAATCGATTGCTTGGCATTTCACAGTGTATACAAACATCTTTATTTTTCTTAATTATGGAAGATGAAAAGGTTTGGATGATGTAAACGGCATGTTCATGTGTAGAGCACTAGCTATAGGCGAGAGATTCACGCACATTTGCTTAAGAAACAAGAGTGCTTTGGTGAAGCCAGGGTAAATGGGATGCTCCTCGACTTTTCCATTCAACATTCGAAATAGGGTAAGCACGGCAGTCATAGGTGTCTCCGTCAACGGTCATGGCTGTAGTTTGGTGTAATATGTTAATATGTGTAAATAAGCTTGTATATTCAGATAAGATGGCAGTCCATTGATGTCCATTGAAATAATGAACATATTGTTACTTAAAGAGACTGCCCTTTTGAACAAAGCTTGCATGGTGGTTAAACAAAGGCATGTCCGAAAACCTTTTTTCTCCATAGGAAGAAGTCTGAGACATGTCTGCAAACTCTTGAACTCACCATGCACTGTTCATGATCAACTTACATTACCATCATCTTTAATGATGAAAAGATTCCCATTTTTGTTACTATATCATTTACAGTTTCTAATCTGTAGAAGCTTTACGTTGTGCTCTTTGTTTTCTTTTTTTTTTTTTTTTCTTTTTTTTTTTTTTTTCTTTTTTTTCTTCCTTTTTCACAGTTGTGTTACATTTATGTTTGTTTACTGTGTCCTCAGTTTTGTAGTTCATGTTGGTTTGTTCGTTTGTGAAAGTACTGGTATATATTATCCCAAAATGTGTGAGGACCCTTTTTTATGAATTTTCCTCACTTGTTTTCTTAGCTATATCAATATACATCTTTATCACAAATTGTCATATTTGTAAATACCCATTGTTATTAACGATCTTGTTCCTAAACGAGACGTAAGGAGGTTATATGCTGTAAATATCGGCGCATGACTTGAGGGAGAATCGGTACTTAATCGCCGCAGGTGCTATGTAAAATGACAATATATATGTGTTAATAATGGCAGTTTATCCTGTTTTTGCAAAACTACCTACAATAACTTAAAATTTCTAACAGCTGTCTTCCTTCTTGAAATGTTTATCATCGAGAATGAAACGAGAGCAAACGTCATCATTGTATTTATGGAATAAATTATTTGCAAACCCAACAACTACTCTTGTTTTGAAGTCCCTCTTTGTTACAACCATGCACTAAACACAGATGTTCGTTTAAGGTAGATGTGTTGGGCACAGGTAAAAAGCCAGATCCTATAAACAGTCATGCGTGTCCCCTTTTCTGGTTGGACCACCTGTACTTGCTGTCCATTACAAGACCACCTGGCCATGCTGGAAAGCAAAGGATGAAAATGACCAGTTTTCATAGAGCGCGTTGTGTATTTTGGTGCATAAATGCACGGCAACTTTTTAAGTCCTATTCCAAGTACGAGCCTTGCACGAAATCCATTATATCTCTCGAAACTTTCCCATGTAAGGTTAGTCGTGTTAAATATATTTATTTGATTGGTGATTATTAATTAATATTAATATTATTAATATGTAATTATTAAGCGTACGCAATGCACATATATCTGCGAAATTGCAGCAGTAACCAAATTGAGGATGAATCAGGACAAGCCGTAGCGGTCTTGACTTTCAGTGTGAAGCTGTAGCCTGCAAGTGATAAAACCGTATGTTCGATTCCAGTTACATTTGACAAATCCGCGAGCTGTCCTCAGGGAGTTTTTCAGCTGGCAAGCTCCATTTGATTTCCAACGCTATGCTAGACTTAAACTGTGAAATAAAATGTGTTTACAACTGGTCGCGTTGAAAAAAGAAAACACTGGAGGAAATTCTGCTCTTTATTATGCGCATGTATAACCGACATTATTTTCAATACAACCAGCCTCTGACAATGAAAGTTCATGGCTACCTATTCGGCCATACGTGTAGGAAGGTCCACCAGCAACCGACGGATGCCCATGGGTTTCTCAAGGGCTCAAGATCTGCTCGCTTTCCTCCTTCCATAATGCTGGTGGCTGTCATATAAATGAAATATTACACAGAATACAGTTTGTGTTGGGCTTGCCTCAATGCTTCTTGCTTTGTTCAAAACATGTTTTTAAAGCCGATTTTTCAAATGAATACGTTTAATATTTTTATGTTTATTTTTTTATATTGATTCGAAAAATACATCCGTGTATGTATTTTTGATTCGAAAATTACATCCGTCTATGTATTTTTGATTTCAAAAATTTGATGTTGGCCCTCACATTTTACCCTTCCAAATCAACATTCCCGAATGCGGCAAGTTTCCCGTCTGGAATAGTGTTGGCCCAAACTGTGTAGGTTTTGTAACTCTAACCTTGGGTTTAGATCTTAAACTTCATCAATAAACTTTTCATGTCTAAAGTATTTGAGCTTGTGTCTCAGATGTTTGTCAGAGTGTTAGTTGTGGAGGTTAATTTTATATCATATTATATATTGGCATCATTTATAAAATAAATGAGAAATCACGAGGAGAAGACAAACCGGCAATGTAGTAATCCTGTGTTATAAAGGAACAATGATCAACTCAGCTTTTGACGCAAATCGCTATTGTGTGGTGGAAGGTACTATCATCGAGAAATGAAAAGTTATATGCTTTATTGATATTCCAAAATTAGGACACATGTACTGAAGTCCTCTTTCGCCAAAGGAAATGTAGTCATCGTGGCTGCATGCACTTATCCAGTAATCAGCTATAGGCCTGTCAGTTACACCTGACTCGATAGAAGTGTTACGCTACCTGGGTCATACAAACGGTAGTGGCTGGCAGTTACATTTGGTATAATCGATGCTAACAGCTTGTTTGTTAGGACATTTTATCATAAAATACGGAGCCTGTGGCGACTGCACAGTCATAGACGGTTGTGAAACATGATGTTCTGAAGCAATCATCATAGAATGATAGGACTGACCATGTTACCGCAACCGGTCGATACTTTGGTCATTTGAACAGGTATTAATTCGGATTCGATTGTTGTGGCTCTTCGGCCATCGGTCCTTTTTTCCACGAACAAGTAAAGAAGGCTAGCGTAATGTGAAATCTGTGCTGTTGATGGTTGGCATGGGACTCGTCATGAGATTGAAACACTTACCGGCTCGGCTACTGCACACAAAAGGCTAACTTCGCCGAATGAGCTATAAAGCTGCATCACAAGGAATGTAGAATGAATGCCCAATCGAACTGCCATGGATCCGAAAAGTCAACCTGTAACCAAAAGAATGATTAATTCCTGAGTTATTTATTCCTTTGTGGCGTTAATCACCGCTTGGAAATCTATACCGTGCTCTGAAGACCAGGACACTATCGAAAGAGTTTGGACACAACCCAAAGCGTTGATGTCGACAGTATGTCTCATGTTACCAATCACAGCTGGTGGAACGTAATGGAGGCTACTACCTTGGTTGTCTGTTTCATGACGTTATTCGTTTCAGGCTGCAGATCACGTAAGACATATTAGTTATGATTTTTTTTTTTGGCGTAATCTGTAGGTCTTCTTTCAATACACTCTGGTTTCGTGATGTTTGCCTTACTTCATGTCTTCTTAATAATCATGAGTAAAATTGATTTAGTGACATGCAAGAGTTGTACACTTCTTGAATTATGGGTAAGGATTATTATGGAGAAATGCGTAGTTTTGTCTTATGTTTCTCTGTAAACATGAGAGCTTTTGCATCAACTTAAGAACAAATGTAACACTAGTAAAGTAAATAAATTAGATATCCATTATACACTGGCTTTAAAGGTAACTTCATGTTATAATTTAATTGTATTTTTTTAAAACGTGGTGTCCACTGAGACAGTTTTTGAAAAATATGTTTATTACACTTCTGTGCAGCATATTATATACCTATTTTTATCTAGAAACCGACGATAACTTATGATCACATCACTATGGGTTGTCTCTTCCAGAATTCGCCTTCACAGTACAGGGAAATATTACCGCCGATGAGTCTGGGGTGCCGTATAGCGTTAACGACGACATTCGTTTTAACTTCTCTTTTAGGCTCCAAGGTGATGAGAATGCAACTGGGATGATCTTCAAGTTCACTTCGGACATGTTAATGGTGAGAACTCGTGTTGCCTTCATTCTTATATGCAAGTATTTTTACTTTAAACAGTCCGATGGCTTCGAAATATCACTACCTTTTCTAAAATATATTCTTTCCATTGATATCAGCTAAACCCAAGCATTAATATTTTTTCTCGTAAAATCATGCCTCATATCAGTCCTTTAGCATTTGGTGTAGCAATTGACCGCAATAATGTGCATAGAACTAGGTGACATGAGACTGTCCTAGATTTTCTTGGCGTTATTTCAGTTCCTTCCGGCGACCGATAGGAGTTTGCCGGATCAAATAAGTTGGCTTTATGACAAGGCGGAAGCGAGCGGCTCCACCGTCCTGCAAGACCGGACCTCTAACTTGGTGAGTGAAGCACGCTTCGTATACACTTGTCCACAAGCACTCAGTCAGATGCCCTCTTTGGAGCACGTTATAAAAGCGTTCTGCTTCATCTGAGTCACGATTCTCACCTAGCTGAGAAACAAAGTGACTGTGCAATAGACGAAAATCAATTTTAACAGACACGCCCCCGAGTTCATATAAGCAGGGGTGACATTATCCATTGATAATCAACAATGGAATATGACACAGATGGACACCAGATACATTTGTCTGATAAGTTACAACCTCTTTTCCAAAAAAAACTTTTACTTACACATCGAATGAAAACAACGGTGTATCTTGGACACCCCACAATGACTGAATAAGATTTGGTAGGACTTTTTAAGTGATCGGTATCAGGCTTACGTAGAGAAAGACGGTAAACTGCTCTTCATCAGATGTTGACAAACCTCCAATCCTGAAAATGCAGCCGAATCTGTGAAAAACTATATCAAAATCTGCGGCCTTATCGCTTTTGGTGTAGACCTGTTAAGAGGCGAGAGCTTTAGGAATGAGCAAGCTTTTGAGGACAAAACGTATTAGAGTACAGAACCATAAGGGCAACAGGTAATAAGATAAGACATGGTTAGTTCTAATTTAGTGGCCTGTTAACCTGACATTTATAGATTTGTGTAAATCAAGTTCACGTGTACCCAGATTTAAGTTTCGATCTACATAAGGAAAAAGTAACATTGTAAGAAAACTTGTGTGTGTGTGTGTGTGTGTGTTATACTTCACAGACGTTCAGTGAGACTTATGATGACAAGGACAACAGCATCAGCATATCTTTCCCTTTTCGGGGATGGGCGTCAGAAGATTTCTATGGAGAAATGACAATGGTTGTTCGGGGTGAGTGATCACTGTACCAGGAGGCCCACTGATGGGAGAATAAATCGTTTTTGGTTTTATTCACTGCCGTCAAACTTACACAATGACACCGCTCTGTCATGAGGTGGGCATGACGCAACCAATCAAATATTCAGAGCTTTTTCCCATGTTCTGTTCTTTTCCGCACGCATAATGCACATTTGACACAATGCAGAACTCAGCATTGTAACTGTTGTCCTGTTCTAAAGGCATAATGCACATTTGACACATTGTAGAACTCAGCTTTGTAATTGTTGTCCTGTTCTAAAGCCATAATGCACGTCAGAATTAATCAATGAAGTAGATCTTTCAAAAATGTTGATTTATGTTTGCTACTGGTGATGCACATTTGACACAGACAAGTAGATTGATCTGTCACGAACGCTAACGTCCGTTCTATATCAATAATGTAAATATATATCACACAATTTGAGTAGTACATGTATCAGGAATGTAGACCTCTAATCTAACAGAGGTGAACATTTACGCCAGGAGAAACTGTTTCATGCTAGAGTTCGTTTTCTGTTGCTAACCAGATAACGTTGGGCCAGGGAGAAAATTGAGCTGTAAAGCGGTTATATCCTACTATCTTGGAGCTCAGTTCGTCTCTCGTGAAATTGAATCAACTTACACCTTTTCGGAATTACCCAGACTGAGTCTAACCGTGGATTATCCGGTGTACCTGAGGGTTTTGGAATCCACCACTGTCAAGTTTAATCTGGACCTGCCCCATGGACTCACCGAGGGTTCAATACAAATGGTTATGCCTATTTCATCCTCAGACAACATTCCTCAAATGTCTCTCCAACATTTCCGTGTTAAGGCGAACCAGTCGATTCCATCAGAGGAAATATCGGCCCTGTCGTGCACTTACGACTCCCTGATTCTTGATGGCATGAACGACTTGGCTGTGGTCGGTCCATTGGGCCTGATGGTGAACGACACTAACAGTCCCGGAAACGAGCTGGAATTAGATTTCGATGTGCAGATGGAGATTTATCGCGAGATGGAGAACCTCTCTGAGATCTGGATCGGCGGAGGCATGAAATTTGGCAACTCTTTCTTGTGGGTCGCAGAGATTCCTGTATTTCTTCTAGATGACTACGACCGAACGGTTCGCCTCGACCACAACGTTTCATACATCAGCGAATATGGCTACGACGGAGAGTGAGTTATATTATAAACATGACGTCTGGGTGTAGAAACAATAACAATAACTGTATGATATATCATTACAATGAGAGTTTTCTTGGGTGAAAAGGTTAAAACCTGACAAAACAGTGTATAAATTTTGGAAAGGGTGCATAATCTTAAACAATTTCGCCTGTTTGAGGTTTAGATATCGTTTATCGTGGGTAATTTGGTAACCAAATATCCAGTCACTGATCGAATTAACTGTATCATTAATGCCTTCAGGAAAAGATTTACTTTGTTGAAAACATGAAAATCTGTCGGCGCTAATTTCAATGCAGGATGTCTGTAACGATGGAGGTAACCTTTGGGCACGAAGAAAATTCCACTGACCACGCCTATGATCTAACTTTGATGGTTTACATGATGCCACTTATGAAGTCTGTGACATTAACAGGGTCACATCTTGTTGGAGAACACGGATCGGTGCAAAATACCGGCAAATTCATAGTAACAGTAAGGGCAGAACATTTTTGAGCTGTTTTGATTTTTTTTTGTAATTAAAAAAACAATAATATTATGGAGCTTTCTAGTATACCATGTAAAATGCAAACCTTCACACTTGTTTTTA
This sequence comes from Acanthopleura granulata, assembly GCA_016165875.1. NCBI lineage: Eukaryota > Metazoa > Mollusca > Polyplacophora > Chitonida > Chitonidae > Acanthopleura > Acanthopleura granulata. Next base: position 22,484,537 of record JABBOT010000004.1, read on the forward strand.
CCAATGTAGTGTCAGTGTTGCAAAAGAAAATCACGAGAAGACACCGTATATTAAGTTGGCAAACAATTATGGCTATTATATGTTTATATACCACATTCCTAGGGTACGTAGAATAATTTTATCAGCAAATTTGAGTGTATATATAATGCCTACCTTCAGTGCTTGTGATGGACCTAGTACTTGTGACAACGGAGCTGCAAACCCTTATACAATGCTTTACAATTTGGAATAAATAGGGCACGTAGTGTTTTGTATTAAACTCCAAATTTATATATTGCAGAAGTAGAAACTGTACATAAATGAAGAGATCTCACACCCTTCCAAATTCTACAATGACTAAAAACCCGACACAGCCACGTTAAAAAAATTCCATGAACCTGTTGTTGTCTTATTTGTCCTGATATACATTCTTGTCGAAAGATCAACGGTATAAGGTGCAGTGTTCATTGCCATTATGCTGTGACATTTGTGTCTTCAGATGGGGAGAGTTCTACTTGGCACGAACCCCTCGGTGCGGCTAAACATCACCTTTGATGCTACAGACTACAGATTTTGGAAAAGCGACACATTCATTTTGATAACGGAATTGTTTTACTATGGGGGCTATAAAAACAGCACAGAACAAGCCAGCGATCTTCAGCATGTTGTATTCCAGATTAATACAGATTCAGGTCAGTTGCGTTGCGATACATAACTGTGTACTTTGCGGTTAAAATGGAACTGATTTGATCTCATAAATTCTATTTCAAAAAAATTTACCTTTAGAATCTACTTGGTAAATTCAGCAACCATAAAATGTCAAGAATTCTAATTCATCCGGGCAATTTACGTCTTTAATATTATGAAAAATTAATTTCCTGAAAAAGCTAATGTGTACAAATTTGCACATCCAGGATGCATGTGTATCAGTGGTACACAAATTGTGTAACATTGATACACACGTCATTGTGCACAAATTACACAGACTGTATACTGCTGGTACAAGAAAAAATTTGTTTATGTGCATTTTGGCGACAATGATGTGTACTACTCGTACACAGTAGTTTTTAGAGAGTGGTGCATTTCTGTGAGTTGAGAAAAATAGTGGTTTGCAACGTCAGCTGTCTCCGAAGCTCCTAAAACTGTTTAAATATTGTATTCCTTATTCGGAGGGTAAGTGAATACTGTATATTGTGGGATGATGAGTTACATCGGCTCTTTAACATCTCTTTCCAGCAAAGCGCTTAACGTTTACCGATGGAGCCACGTGCCCATGCGCATTCAACCAGTCTCGTTCCGATTGTGGATGCTGCAGACCAGGAGGCTGTCAATGTGGGGAAGTGAACCCCGCGAAATGCAGCGACTGCCTTAAACCATGGCGGTGCCAACCATACCTAACCGGTTAGTATCGAACATATCAAGAATGGCTTGCAAATAGGCTTTCCGCAAAGCAACTTGTACCTTGTACAAGTTACATTAGGTAAAAAGGATGAAAATGTAGGTTTCAAATTACAACACGTTCTGAGAGAAAACTTTATTAAATAATGGAAAACAAACAACAATACTTCTTATTCAAAATGTATTGACACTTAACCTATTACATAACCAGGGTAAGTTTTATATACATATTATGCTTTATTTACCAAATATATCACCTTGAAATAAGATATATGAAAACAATGTAACTTTAATTTATTGTTTTATGTCGATGAAATGGTGTGAAAATGAGAGCCAAGGTAAAGATACCAATAGTCAATGGATTTTCTTCACATTTAAATGCGACGTGTTGTCTACAGTGATGAAAAAAAAAGACATGTATTATGAATTATACAGGATTTGACCGGGAGAGTCATGTGGAAGGAAAATACGTGTGCAGAGCATATCAGCTTTTCAGGTATGTGCAGAGCGTTTTGGGAATTTTGTACATAAAGCTATACAGATGAACGATATTCTGTATCCCTCTGGCTGTTAATCTTCCGGTTGAACGTGGTGCACCCATACTGGTCTTGTCCATTCGAAGTCAGACTATACACGTCCTTTTCTGGGTCTACTTTCACAAAACTAAATTCACATTCCTCGGAACATTTTTCGTAAAACACGTTGTCCAGGTTGCCATGAGGCAACGTTATTTACGAGAAAAATTGATTTACGAAGGTTTGTTAAAGTGGCCCTGTCCAAAATTTGAATTGGAAACTTTGCAAAAGCGTACGACTGTGCTATGAGGTATTCAAATGTAAATTATAAAAGCATTGTGGAATAGTTGTGCAAATGTCCATGACTGTAAATAATTGTTACTGTACACGGCGCTGGTATTAGTTTGTCTGTTTCGTTCGGTATAATAACATTTTTTTTCTGTATTATGCAGATATCTGAAGTCCGGAGTGTCATGCTACAGACAGAAACTACCTGGAATTTGGACCTGTAAGTTAATGCTTTTCCATCTCCTCTAAAGGCAATGTTTAACCCAAGCAAAACATGCCGGATTAGGTTATGGTTAGATTTGGAGTAACTCAAGCTTACATGAGGAGAAGGAGTAAAAGTAAAGCGGTAAAAATCTGCCGTTTCTCGTTGCCTGTATTTGCATGGTAAAAGAGCACGTGATAAACACTATATCACAAGAACGGTTTATCTCAACTTCACCAGACTTACACCAAACTTAGACTTTGGCATGAGGAAGAATCTTGTTGATTTTGCTTGACCATTTTCTTCAAGGTCAGTGGGGTCATTTAACTTAAATTTCATAAAAGGCTTGTAAACACTCTGTCTCTTGAACAGTTTGCCCCAAGTTCACAAAACTTATACCACACCTTTGAATGGCTGGTATAATACATAATATCTCTTGGAATTTGTATATATTCGTTACATTGTACATGTGCTTAAGACCTGGGGGCAGGTGGAGGGGAGCGGTTAAGAGCATTGCACGGTATTTCTTTGAAGAGTTTTTCTTTTATTTTATTTATATTAATAATGTTGGTATTCATATTAAAATGTATCGGACACAGGGAGTTACAAAATACCATGGACATTTTTTTCGATTCTTGTGAATAGGACCTATATACTTAAAAAAGAGATTTCTTATGGGTTTACATTCCGCAACCACTTCTTCGGCCATACTCGTACGTCTGACTACCTATTTTCATCTTGCCATAAACCTGTCACTCGTCCTATAAGTGACAAATTCTTAAGTCGGCCTATAAACATTGAACCATATAACATGAGGAACTGAAGTGTAGAATAGCACCAGATTATCTTCTAGTCACACATTTCATCGGCTATTCGGAAATGACGTCGCCCGTTCAGATGGCTTGAACCGGTGCTGTACAGAAACAGGTCGAGAAATTGCTTACACATCGCGTAGACCTAATGAAGACAGGCTGTTGTTATGTCTCTCTGATCTTGACATACACATAGGCTCATATTGAACCATTTTCAACCCTAACTTCACACCAAAAATTTTCCAAGTCCATGCCCAATTATCGATATTCGACTAAAGATCTCTCGGGGAACCTTCTTCTACATTGCACGCATACGACATATGGAGCAATTGACTTGTGTCACTTACCCTGTATTTGTTCAAGAAGCTGATTTTGGTGAGCTCGTATTATTGATCATTTGTCTTGTACGCTCTCGATAGACCGGTAGTTGTTATTGACTACGTTCGACTTTTGTAAAGGTTGCACATTGAGCAGCTCTGTTTTCGTATGGATTATCCGGCACCGGAAACAAGGCCATCCCTCACCGATATCAATCAATCACATGCATGGTTCGACCACACCGTGGTCTTGGTTTGTTTGCTACATACGCATCGAATGCAGACTCACTCCAAAATATGCCACAGAAACTTGGAGAAAAAAAATAATGATCAAAATGTTTTAAGTTAGGTAAAATCACCGATTTAGGCTATCGCGATTTTTTCACTTGACTTCTGAAAACGTTGTTGGCTTCAGTCTGGCAGTTATAAGTATCTTGCACAATACATGAAACAGGAGAACGCAAAACCTTTTATAACCCCAGCACTGACAATTGACATGTTTAAACATTAAACACGTCCAGCACTCACTGATAATATGAATTGTTGCCATACTTCAGCCTGACGCTGTTGAAATGGATGAAAACATGACAATATGTATATACAAATTATTTCTCAACTGCCGACAGGTTCGGGCTTTATTTTAGAAGTATAGTAAGGTTAAAAAGAAGTTTCGACAGCGTATCCACACTTCTTAGTTATACTGTATATAAATGTTTTGTAGGCTAGCCTGAACAGGGAATATATTTTTTCAAAAGTACCGGAAGAAAATGGAAAGAGTAAAATTTTGTTTAAATTAGATATCAGTTTAAAAATCATGCCGACTTATTCAGTAAAAGGCGATTATTTATGCATTATTTGCAGGAACCTACGTGTGATTTGTACCTTTTAACGTTGTATAAGCATAAAAACAAGATTTGACCGAATCTTAGTGAATTATGTCCACAGATGTGTCTCCGGCGGTTGGCACTATAGTGGGATGGGACTCGCTAAGAGGAACGCTGTACGGAATCTCCAACACTGGGGAAGGATATGTGATGAGTGAGGACGAAGGAAGAACCTGGGCATCCATAAGCACTGCCATGTGGACTAAGGAAACGAGTGGACCAAACTATATGACTGCTACGTTCGGAGATTATTAGCTCGCCGGATGAAACATACTGTGCGACGAACAAATACCGTTGAAAAACTTGATATGAAAGTCAACTATAACCTGCGTACTTGTATATGTATATATTTCGCCGTGGTTTTGCGTAATATCATGTGATTTGCTTAAGTTTTGTTTCATGTTATACTACCAATGTTTGGTCAAGCTTTTAATTTTCTTTCGTTGGTCACATTTTTATTCAACCTAATCATGCGGTTTTACATAGGATGTAGCGATTTCTTATTACGCCACCATAGGTAGCTAGTAATCCACGCATACTACATCTACAGCAGCGGGTTCAAAATGCATGTATGGACCCGCTCTCATTTCTCTTCGAGCACTTGCGGACAATGAGATATCGACAGTCGTGTGGCATCTGTCTTCCACCAATATATTGCGCATATTTGTATCTCACACATAGGGAAGTTTGTCACTAACTTGCCAAGGGGTTTTTGACGGGCGTTCCGGCTTTCGTGACCGTTCCACTTATAAAAATGCCCCGCAGTCATTGAGATGAAAGGCTCCTGAGTAAAACCAGCCATGACATAAATGGATCAATAATTATGAATATTCAGTCGGGGAACACCACCCATTCGACTTGAGAAAGTATTTAGTACAAAAGTGTAACCTATAAGCCAAATGGCTGTTTCAAGTGGTGCATCACTGCGCTTGAGCCGAACGGGTCAAACGTGAGATAAACAAAATCAGATATGGTCGTCTGTGCTTTAACAATGAAGGTTTTGGCGACAAACCTGGGTTGACGCTAAGTTTAAACTTCTTTTGACGGTTTTACTAAGTTTTCGCCTTGAAACTGCACCGCAGCCCATGTAAGGCCCCATTTGTCTCAAAGATTAGCACAAAATGTCCGAAATGGATTTTAACACAGCCACGTGGTTTTGCTTGTCCTACAGTGAAGCAATTCCAGTCATATGCATTAAAAACAGCTCTCTGGCTTAGTTGGTATCAGAAAGTATCTCACGCAATGTATGCAAAACTTTCTGACCGACAGACAAAGCTGGCCTTCCATTAACAGGAACGAAATGTGCGACTTAATTTGCCATATTTTACGAAACTCAAACAAAAAATTTGTGGAGAAAATAACCTTCCGGTTGTATTTCTTTTGTCACAATTGGTATACAAAACGGTATTTCAAACTGACGTGTCAAGCCAAAGGTGGAAACAAAAGACGAACTAAAGAGGAATTCACACACATGCGATCAAAAGAAATATATATAATCTATAAAATGATTAAATTTAGAAACTTTCTGCTTAATATTTTCAAAATGACACTAATACAATTATAAATTAATCATAAATAAGTGCTTAAATAAAATATATATCTTTAATTGGTGATTCGTGCAGCACAGTACATTTTTTTTGGCGACGAAGACATGAAACAACTGTAAATATATCGGTTAACAAAAGCCTCCACAAAATCGGATGCGTCTTTCCAAGTATTTGTAGCAATCATACACAGCTCAGGTGAGTTGAAAACAAAAACCACGGTACAATCTTACGTCAGGACATTTCCTAGTACATTAGTATGCTTGTATGTATCGACAGACGTCCACAAGAAAGATATTAAACGACATGTTATATGGCAATAACGAAAGTAGAACTCTTGGTCCAAGACAGGTACCATACGCGTAAGCAATGGTGCGTATTTCAGTCAAAAGCTAGCCTGCACAAAGTTTCGAATCAGATTAAAGCCAAGCCAATCCATCTTCCTTGCTCAGAAAATCCTTCCATTGATCACCTTCTGATGGGCTCCTGTATCATCACACGCGCAAATGGTATTAAGGGTATTACGGGACCCGTTATCAACAGAAAAAACGTCATGGTCATATCAAAAAATAAGATCTGAATGCTGGTCAAAATGGTCGCTTGCGTTGGTGGACTGTCGAGAGTAGGGCATTACCACAGGGCAGCGCCTACAATTCAAGGGAAAATTCAAAGAGCCATGAATATCAGTTAACACCAGATATAGAATATTAATTTACGCCCTAAAGAAGAACGTAAAAAACAAAAGGGAACATTTTATTAATGAGTGAAATAACGAAAATCGGCTGGGTGCAACTGGCAATGCAATATTTGTAATTCTAAGGATACTCTGTGGTCATTATAACTATAAGTTGGGCCAGACAATCTCTCGGGTACTTGGTCCAGCATGAGATTTGGAATACTCCTTGTACTTACGTAGCATATCTGTTTAGCAGCTCTATTCTCTCAGCTTGCAACCCGCTTTTGTCAAGCTTCCCTGCCATCAAATCCAACGCTTGCTTCCGCATTAGATAGGCAGAGTTTTTACTTAGTGGATAACCCATTGGATTCATGTCTCTCTGTACCGAAGGAGGGCGCTTGCGTGGTGGCATGGTGTACTTCCGGTCCGACATGTCCAATGGGTTGTCACAAATGTTGTCGTGCATGGACATGAACAGCGGTATGTAGCAAATGTAGTCCAAGAATGATATCTGTTAAATGAAAACAGTGAGCTCAGATAGAAAAATAGCTCAGGCCTGCTTGTCTGAAAACAAAATTGAGTTGTATTTAACGCAGGTCTACTACTGCATGTCAGATTGTGTATTTTACAACCATGTAAAAGATACACACTTTCCTTTTTCTAGACGTACAGGCCGTATTCCTTGATCAAATGACTACATACAAGTACGAAAATCACACAGTCAAAGCTAGCTTTTCAGACCTTATAATATGGATGAAGCGTCATACTGTAACTTCAGAATCGATAGCGTGGAGCCAAATTTTATACGACGAACGACAATCACTACTCATCTCACAGAAAATATCCTATATGTGATACAGCTCAAGGGAAAGAGTCGTCCGTTTTCACGGATGACTTAAAGAGGTATGTCACTGGGTTACAAATTACCACAGAAACCTTCATTTCCGGAAAGGAAGCGAAAATGCAATCGATGATGAGTGCAAAATGAGTTAAATGGGGTAGGTGTATTTTTACCTCTCCCCAAGAGTTTGGTTCCATCTGTCTCATGATGAATTGCTGCTGTCCCCAGTTCAACCCGCCCGCCATGAGCTCGATCTTGAGCGATTCCGAGGTTATGTGGTTTGGGTCACGGTCTGATTGGACATTGTGGTAAAACATAGCGTTGTATAGATCCAGTTTCCTTTCAATATCTGCCAGGTTGCAGATGTCGAGAAGGTGTCTCGCCACAGGACTGAAGACACAACAAAACCAGACCGGCTTTAGTTCATGGACTCAAGATCTAGTTTACCAAATATGAGGAACTATGATATGGAACCCAGCTTATATGATGAAGGATATCAGCGCTCATTACTCAGAACAGCGTTTTATATAGAGCAAAGCCTTTTTGGTATGTCTTGCAGTCAATGCATCTATGAAACACCAAACTGGCACACAGATTCCTGGACACCAAAATGGTCGTTGTCTCAAAAATTACAACGGAGGCCGGGAATCAAGCTAAAGTTCAAACGAGATTAGGAATAATCATACATTTTCTCGTTGTAATGTAGAATAAAACATAGATAGTGAGAAAACTAACTTACTCCATAGTTGTTACCCGCTCACACAGTGCGCTGATCACTGCAAACATCCTAAATGTTAGCTGAGTGCTGTCATCGATGTGGAGTACCTGTGGAAACAGACTGCACATATTTCAGCCAGAGTCATTAAACACTCAACTCATCTGTGCAGAACCTGCTACTTACACGTGTTAAATAAAGTTTTTTGACATATCCTTCACATGAAAATGAATGCAGAAAGCTTATAAAAGCAATAGTAATTTGTATAGCATAACGTTTACATTTCATGAACTTTCCATCATGTAATGTTACAAAATCAAATCATACCTTCAGCACATAATCCATTTGCTTTTTCGTCATTTCTTCAATGCTGACAATACCCTCAAGCGCCAGTCGGAGTTCCTGAAGGCAACCATTTTAAATAAGAGATTAATGTTACGTAATTGTTTTTAATCTACGGCGGTAAGAAAGATAACTGTCAAGTTCTGAAAGGAGTGAACCGTGGCAGCTATGTAATCGACCTGCTCTTGTTAAACATGAACAGTTATGTATACACGTCGATTTGGATTGTTGTATGATGGTTTACCGCGGGTACTCCGGTTTTCTCCAGCACTATAACTGGCCGCCATCGTAAAAATGAAGCATTCTGGAGAGTGGAGTTACATAAATAAATAAGTAAATATATCCACCTCTGAAAATTAAACGAGTCTATTTCGCTGCCACTTACAGTATAGTTGATGACGGTGTCCAGATTCCCGTCCTCCACGACAAAGGCCTTGGCGTATCCCTCTAGTTTACCCGGATCAACCAAGCGATAATGGTTCAGGAAATCTATGGAGGAATCTGCAAAACAGAAACCCGCACTTCAATTCTTTTCGACGACATTCTCGAAAGTCATGTTGAACACACAAATGAGTTTGTGGGCACCTTTAAGGTTTTGCAATAAAAAAGTTTTATATTGCAAATAAAATTTAACTGAAAATTTGCGTCACAAAGGACCAACAAGAAAACAGCACAAATTAGTCACGAAGTCAACGTTTTGAAAGATATAAATATAGATAATAATGTATTCTTACCCTTCTCGTCGAGATCGTGCGCGTAGTCGTTTCTGCGTAGGTTGGACTCCACAAGCACTCGCTTCATGTGCTCCACCAAAATCTGTCCCCCACGTGTGAAGAGAATGTTCATTCGTTTTGGACCACGAACTGAAATCAGTAACGGTTTTAATACTTGTTCCGTCAAATTACAGGACTGAACAACTTCAAGTAAATAAATCCCAGGGCTGATCGAAGTCAATATATCATTGAAAAGCTAGATACGGCTCTACTGTTTCTGTAGTGTAGATAAGATATGCAGCCGTGTATGTATATCACTTCAATTAAAAGAGAGGTAAATGTCGCATTTCCAGTTATTAAACTTAAACCCTATTTGTGTATTTGATCTTGAAATGTTATGTTATTACTTTATATACCATAAGGATCCAGTGTAAAGGACCATTCACCTGAGCTGACGTCAAAGTTGGGGTCATTTGCCAATTCTATGATGGACTTGTATTTGTCATAATCCTCTAGCCTCTTGGTCCCGACCGTTTTCCCTCCTTCCTGAATTTTCAGATCATTCCCAAACTTTTCCTGAAATAAGAATGATGCCACCAGTCTTTGTTCCTACTAAAGTTATTGAAGGTATTTAATCGTTATTCTTGCAAAGTTAAGGGCTCCGATGTCTCTCTTTTGAATATACGTTTTCATATACCACACTGCATCAAGAAGATTGTCTCACATACCTTGAGTTTCCTAGCTATCTCCGCCTTTGACAAACGTGGGTCTATTCCCATTCGGCGTAAATCATCATCTGTTAGATTATCCAAATCGATCGCTTTGACTCCCCCTTTGAGACGAATTTTTCCATCTTTGTCATATTCAAATATGTCTTCGGCCTTTTTCTTTTCTGAAACATCAGTTTTATGTAATGTTTGTAAGAAGCAATAGAAATCTAAGTAACAAGAATCAAATATTCTGATCAGAATAATGAAAAACTTACAAAGAGAAAACAATGCTCATTTTGGTTCACCGTTTTAAAATATTGTACTCCAATTAGGAGAAAAAATACAGGTAGCCATGCTCACCTTTGTCATCTTCCCGTTTCTCTTTTTCTGTCATCTCATCTGAAATGTTTTAAAAGAGATTTTACATACCAACTGATATATCGATTACGCAATGAAGAAAACACTTTAATGAACTTCCTTTGGATATGTATATCTTCATTAAAAGTCTTCCTTTGACCCACGATTGATTTACTTAATGAAGCATTAGCTGTGTTTGAATTCCTCACCTTCTTCCTGTGATTCCTTAGCCTTCACCTGTAACAGTCAGTTTTGTGTAAAATCAGCAAGAGGGCACATATATGTATGTCGAATCCGTAAAGTATCACCAAATCATCGCTACTGTTCATTTGCTAGGACACACCACACTCGAGTTCAAACTAGACATTGAAAAGGGAATGTGTAGATTTCCCTACTCTTACTGCTTGTTTGGCATTGATGACTATATGCAGTCGACAACTTTCGGATGGCTGTTTGCGGAGTCTAACTTAACGTTCATGTGTATGTATGTATGTATGTATGTATGTATGTAACTATTCTTAGGTTTTACGTCATATTTAACAATGTTTAGATATATAAGTTGTATGAGTCCTTAGTACTTACATACTCTTTCGACAGGGCGAATACTTGCCGGCAAATTGCTGCCGCCATTGAACCTCATGAGGAAGACAGCAGGCATGACACCCCACCCAGTCATATTATACTGACACCGAGCCAGCCAGTCCTGTATCCTGGCTTTAACTTCTCGGTGGTGAGCACCAAGAGAGACAGCAACAAGTACCGTTTTTGATTCCGGTTCAATTTAACGTTGGTTGAAGAACACTTGTCTTTCACCAATATGATGCACATCTGTTCGTGAATTATGGGAAAGTTCGTCCGTAACTTGCCAAAAGTCGGTGGTTTACGCTGGTCACTCCGCTTTGCTTCACCCATAAAGCTGATGACCATGTTATAAGTAAAAGCTATTTGACTATGGCGCTAAGCAAACACTCAATCAGTCATCTTTGCTGACAACAGAATACAGTTACAATCGTGAAACTGCTAGATTTGTTTTTCCTGAACAAGCTAGATTTTTCTATACCCACCTTTCCGCCTGTGTTCGACATACTGGACCCTCGTCGATCTGAAGTAACAAAAAGAATTTGTTTACATAGAGAAAGTTTATATGTACCACGTCTTTCTAGTTATTTTGCAAAGAAAATTACCACAGTCCCAAATATAATGTAAAGGTTTCGGTGGAGCCTTTGATGACAGGTAGACCAATAGCGCCTTTGTTATAACATTCCCTTGGGGAAAAAAGCATTATGCAAAATGAACAAATCGGATTATCCTTAATGTAAGCTGTTTGTGTTTCATGGACATCATCTGTATAAATGTATATCGTTCATTGACAGAGAAATTGATGATCAGGGCGGTAGTAACACCTGCCTTTCGAGATGTTCTTTAGTGGATTGATTGATGGCAGCTTATTGAACGTTGGAAAGTCTCGAATTTCTCTGCGAGATTTCACTCGACTCGGATCATCTGAAAAATACAATGTATAGAGTAAAGATGTGGTTGAGGATAAGCTTTGTGAACATGAAAGAACCTGTAGTGTTTTGTTTTTAAATTCTACTCATCAATCAGATCACACAGGGTTGTATTCTGTCAAAGCAAATCCAGCCAACTGATTTATTTTAACCTTCAAGGCTTTTTTCTGCGATAGTTCAGTTTTCTGGTATTACCTTGTTTCTCGCCAAGCTGTTTTCCGACATAAGATTTTCGACGACCGTTTGCGCCCCAGCTGAAAAGATCCGTTTTTAACACTTTGTAATACCGAACATCGACAGAGTAATTTTGTAAATGTAATCGTACGTGTTAACTGGCAACTTTATGCAGTCGATTTTAGCATCTTTGACATGTTTGAACTGATCAAATTTGCTACCCAGTAATAACTTAAAAGATTTTAGTGATGTATTTATGGACCTAACATTGATCACCTGTAGACCAAAAACGCTTTTAAAACCCAATTCCCTGCTTATATAAAATTATTTGTTAAACCACCAGCAAAATCTTGTCTTTGTGACTTGATAAATGGCTTTGTTATTCTTCGTCCATGGAGGTTTCATTGGACCTAAGCCAAAAACTCCCATGGCCAAATTCCAAGTAAAAATACACGTTCAAAGTTGATTTACTTTTCATGACCGAGGCCGATGTCCCTGTTGTCGGTCTTCATGGAGGGGTTTGTGGCCTCACGCCCTGGGCCTCTCTCGTAGGTCACCATACTCTTCGGTTTTTCGCGGGGAGTTCCTGCCCTACCAGACCGTTCGCTGATAACGGATTTTCGTCTCTCAGAGAGCTCCATTTCTCTACGCCTCGCTGCCTCCTCTTCCTCCCTCAACCTTTGTCTTTCCTGTCTCTCTAGTTTCTCCCTAGATCACAGCAAAACTTAGTGTCAATGACTTTCGAACGCGACATCACCGTGTACGCCAACTCGTCTGATCAGTGACTTTTTCCAAAGAAAAGAACTTGTTACGATATATCATAACTTTTTACCTCTTACATGACAAAATGGCAAATTTTGCAGCATAGCAACATATATATTAACAAAGATAATGTAATATTTATTCACTTTTCGATTGCATAAGACAGCTGGTGTAATAATGGTATATGCTGGGCGCACGGGATGTAAAATTAAAACCAAAAGAGTAAGCACGTACTGCTCTCGCTTTCGCCTTCTTTCGTTAGCAGCATCGATGTTCTTTTGCATTTCCCTCCGTTTCTCCTGTCTCTTGAGATCTAGTAGCTCTTCCCCTGTCTTATTGGACAAGTCCGATCGGTCGTCAGCTGTTTTAAGGCCCTCTGTTTCATCCCCGTGTGGTGAGGCGCCGGGCCAGCCCGTGTCTTCGGGTTCCTCTTGTGGTAATGTGTTGACGTCTGTAAGGAACTGCTTCACCATAGATTCCGCACGAGTGATCGGCTTAAGTCTCCTATTCGCATACTCTTCTGCGTCCAATCTTAATTGCAAACATTAAATAAAAAATTAAATTAAATTAATTAAAAATTATGATTGCAAGTAATCTTTAATTTAAGCTGATATTTACACTGACTTTAACGTTAAAAGAAGTATATCAGATTCAGTTTTAGCTGACTTAAGTTCGATAAAGCCATCAGCGCAAGATAGTAATATCGCAGCATGCCCTCCACTCTCGTGCACCTCCACCTTACAGTAGTTAAAAGGAACACATCGCAGTGGAAGCTATGTTGCGATACCTTCATCACCTTACCTCATCCCCTCTCACGCCTCTGCCATCGCCTCTGAAGTCAGCATCGCTATATAGATGTATTATAGAGCTATCTGAGATCTCACTATTTTTTTTCTTGATGGGATGGTGAGGTGGTGAGGTGATGGGGTTAACAGGGCTAGTTATGTGGGGGAGGGGGGTTTCTTTGGAACAGGACACTTACGTTTCACCGGTAAAAGAGCCTGAAAAAAAAATAAAATAAAGCTAAATTAATAATCTAGGTGTCGAAGCAGACATTCGCTTAATACCCACCAAAATGCGCCCCAATAATAGCTGGGCCATTTCCAAAACAACCCTCAACACGAATCACCAAAGAAGTAAGAAAGCATATAAAGTTAGAAACTAGGACGAATTGATGTAAAGTGAATCAGTCAACGGTTTTCCATGATGACCGAAAGAAGAGAACACAAACTTGTAAAGGTTATCCAAGGGTCTTTTCTTTTTGATTTTCTAATGCAATGACATCCTTCTTTCTTGTCAAAATATATATTCTTTGCTGATAATTCTCTCCAGACTTTTGATTGAATAATTATTTATTCACCATATTTTCAAGGTATGCAGATACATCATTGGCTATTATAAATCATATGGCGGAAATAAAGTCCAGTTAAAGGCTTCTTTTATTCCAAACAATTGATGTATTGTGGCAGGCCATATGTATATGGTGATCAATAAATTTAAGATATAACATAATACAGAACATAATTACACAAACTTCAGTTCAACTTACCAATTCTGGGCCTTAGTGAAGCACCGTCAGTATCAGCATCATTATGCGGTAAGGCGGTCCCATAACCAACTTTGTTACCTCTAATGTCCCTGAACACTTTTCTTTTGAACTCGTATCTTGTTCCGCCCTCACTTCTCTCGCTGTAGTAACTGTATTCACTGTCCTCCTCACCAGATTCCACATTCTTTTTGACGCTTGATCCAAAATCGAATTCCTTGCCTGCGGCAAGAAAATTCATCCTGGAATTGTCCACATCGTTTTCATCTGGACTTTCGTAGATTTCGCTGGCACTGTACGTGCCATCCTCGCGACGTCGTCGACGTTTCGTGTGACGCGTTCCGCCTTCACTAACGACGCTGTAGTAGCTGTGAGCACTGTTGGCGTGACGTCGGTCACGACGTCGTTGCCTGCGTCGCGCTTCCCCGTCCTCGTCCTGGCTGCTGTGGTAGGACTCCGCAGCGCTGTATGTTCCATCTTCGCGTTTACGTCTGCGCTGGACATGGCGTGTACCACCGGCGCTGACGTGACTGGTGTAGCTGTACTCACTGTCGCTGTCGTTATTTCGCTTGCCTTTCTTGTAATCCTTAAGTTCCTTCTCGGTAAGGCCTTCAGGTGCGCCAGTATCGCCTTTCTTGAAAGTTTTTTTAGCTCCTACCACCCTGTGGAATTGACATCAGTACACTGATCAAGCAATCTGTATATAACTGAGAGGAGTGTCTATTTGGGCAACATTTATTGTGCAGGATAAAATTTGATAGAAAGGCTACAAAGTTTCAGCACCTTTGTTTCATATATATGCAAACAGTTTATATGAAAATAGGTTATGTTATATTACAAATAAATACATGCATATGTCATTACACATCCAAATTAAATCGCAAAGGAAGTTAAATAACCCTATTATCTCTGTGGTAGACAGAACTCTCCTTGCACCCATAGTTTCTCTTTCCACGTACTTTTTGATGAGTTTACCAGTAACCGGGTCCTTCCCGTATTCATAGACGACACCATCTTCTTCGAAGCGGTCCCCTTCTTTGGCTACAAAGAATATTTCTCCAAATCAAAATTTATTCATTTGCCACACCTCTGAATGATGACCTTTACCGAATGTAAAGATTTTGTGATTTTCATTTTGCGTCTTTTTAATAGTGTGAGAGGAAAGAAGCAGCGTCGCGATTCAGTTTGGTATAACTGGAATAAAAAATTCCCCCGGTTGAACACTCTGAATTTTTGACTCACTGCGGACGTTTGAAAGCCTGTTCACTTCCATAAATCGATTGCAGTGCCAAAGGATTTTGACTATAATCGGCTTGTCGTTGTTACACATGGTGACATTATTCAGCATGACACAAATGCCAAATGAATTGTACTTAGTGTGAACCTCTTAATCTCTAATAAGGTGTCACCATAGCATTCCAACAAAACAATAGTAATAAAGCACTCACCCCGTCGTCGCATAAACGAACAACTATACCATGTAAAACGCAAATGACTAACTCGTCATTTCCAGAAACTGCAAATCCACTCGAGCAGGTAAAAAAGACTCGTAATGGAACTGTTTTAAGTAATTTGAAAAGAAAAAGGCTGTTCAAAACAATGTATATATATACAACATAAAAGAAAACTCAAAGAAATATCCAGGATATGCGTAGATAATGTGTTTTATTAATCAAGTACATCAAATGCTACACTGATATGCAAATGCATACATGAAAACAAATGTAAATACTATCAATGTAAATTGGCACATCAAATATTCACTTAAATGGAGGGAATTTGTCACGGAGTGGCTCAATGTGCAAAACATGCACTTAGTAATATATTTTAGAGGATATGCATACCTTCAAATATCTACCTGTCGAAAACAAAACCAAAACTCAAGCCTCGGTTTACCCTTATGTATGTGGTTCATATAAAACTCCATGATATATCAGTGTTTTAAAATCATTTTATAAAATTTTGTCGTACAACGTCCTCTGAGTTAAAAAGCATTATTCACTAAATATGAATAAATGTTATCACTTACGGATCTAATAGGACAAACTATAAGTTATGATGACTTACACCGAGTGGCAAGAAACCAATAACCCAGGGCGTCTGCTATTTCCAGCAAGAACTGGACATTAGAATGATTTGATACCATTAATTAACACAGCCAGTGGCTAGATCCTCAGTTTTTTTAGCAGAATGTAATAATAGGAACATGTCGAAAAGGTTCAAATCTTTGCTACATTCGTCTGCTCTATATACATTTGCATCTAAACGCTTGCAAGCAGAAAAATTAACTTACTTTAAAAACATCGAATAATTTAGTTGAACAAATGTTTCTTGGTACTGATTCATGAATACCTAGGGGCGGTATAGCTCCTTTTCCTTCAGTACTTGTTGCCTTACAGGCCACTTTTTAAATATGTGCCTTCTTGAAGGAGAAAGTATTCTACGCATGTAGGAACAATTCATCCGCCAGGAGTTCGTCCTTGAGAGCAGAATAAGTTGGTCACTTTAGAGAAATCTGCGCTGACACTGAGATTCATATCTCCGTACATGTTTCAAAGTTGAACCGAGTAGCTATGCTGAGCGTTTCCTAATAACAATTAAACGTGTTCCAAGCACACGTTATATATAATCGAGCACCACAGACATTAAGATAATGGTCACAAAACCACAAACATCATAATATTATCACAGCAGTAAGAGTTGTCACCCTTGAATCACGGAGATTCTAACTCCAATCTAGTTTGTCGATAACTTTGATCTTGGGTGCAGTTTCTATTATCTTTGGAAGCCTGAAAGAAAACGTAAAATTCATTTGATACCAATTAATTGACAATGCTTTCAATGAAGTATCATGAATAGTACAAACATAACATTAAAGTAATCGCGTAAATAATCAAAAGCAGATATTAGTAAATGTCAGCCGCAATTTAGGCTGTCTATTATACTCACGCGGCATATTTGTTAAGAAGGTCCAGTTTTTCCTTTTTCAGCTCCTTGGGATCTATACGTCCCTCCACGAGATCTTGAGCTTGCTGCCTCAGCATGTGTGAGGAGTCTTTCTTAAGTGGAAATCCTAAGGGATTCATATCCCGTTGTCTGGCCGCTCCTGACGTTTTCCTGAAGGTTCCCGAGTACTTGTCATCACGCATGTCCAGTGGGTCAAAGCAAATGTTGTCGTGCATTGACATGAATAAAGGAATGTAGCAGAGGTAATCCAAAAACGAAATCTGAAGATGCAAATCAGCAAATGTTGTTTCAGATATACTGACAAAAATAAAAAAGTATTTTTTACAAATTTCTTTCTTCTTTTACAGATGATGGCAGAATTGATCGTTTGATGACCATAGGTAACTGATAAACAAAAAAAAATCAAGCCCTCTACCTCTCCAAATACGTTCGGTTGAAGACGATCCATGACATGCTGCTGTTGTTTCCAATTCAATCCCCCAGCTATGAGCTCTATTTTGAGAGATTCGGCGGTGATAAAGTTACCGTCCCTGTCTGAGCTCGTATTGTGGTAAAACATGATTCGATACAGGTCCATTTTTCTTTCGATGTCGAGTAAGTTGCAAATCTCCAGCAGATGTTTACTTACTGGGCTGGAAGGGAAAATATCAAAATAATTTCGTAATGTTCTCCTATGAATTATAATTAGTAAATAGAATGCCACACAAAACTTCATGACGTTAAGAATATACTTGTATTTTTATAGACTTTATCTTCGCAGAAATATTCTATTCACATTGGTGAATACTTACTCCATTTGAGTTACTCTCTCACACAGAGCCGAAATAACAGCAAACATTCGGAACGTAACTTGGCTCGCATCGTCTA
Source organism: Acanthopleura granulata (assembly GCA_016165875.1). Lineage (NCBI taxonomy): Eukaryota > Metazoa > Mollusca > Polyplacophora > Chitonida > Chitonidae > Acanthopleura > Acanthopleura granulata. The sequence goes on from JABBOT010000004.1 coordinate 22,502,654, forward strand.
TCTTTAACACCTGAAATAATACCAAAAGATAGCCATTTTAGAGACTATGTTTTACAGGCAGAAGGACATCTTGCTAACTGAGATATCTCGGAATACGGGAAACAGCGAGTGTGAATCCTACTTCCTGGCCCACTGGGGTCGGATTTAATCAGAACATTTGGCAGGCACTATGGAACGTCACTACCCGAGATACTACCGGTTTCCTCCGCCTATAAATCATATTGAATAAAACATTTTCGAGGGAAAAAAATTCACCAATGAGAAAATGACTGAGTCGAAAGAAAGAAGAAGTTTAATGTAATAAACTACTGACGTGTATAGCAGGATGTTTGAACTAGGAGTGGACTGAGCATACCTTTAGGACATAGTCTAGCTGCTTCTCGGTCATTGCATGAATGCTTGGGACACCGTCTAATGCAATTCTCGTCTCCTGTAAAACAGTGTCATTTCAATAAAGACAGCCAATTCAGGTTGTATACGAGTAAATGGAGTACCACCATGATGAACAGGGCTTTTTGACCATGATGAAAAGTTAAATAGTCTCACAATATCTATGATCAGACACAGTGTACAAAATGCAAAATAAGCTGGATAGTTACATTCTCCAAACATATTTCATAGATGTCCCTATTTCTCATACCTTCTGATCGTTTCGAGCGATATTTAAAGCCTGTCTAGGCGGCATTGTATTTAAGAGAATATTAAACACAATTCTGAGTTCAAATTGTTAAGGACGTAAAAAAAGTTAAGGACGTAACCCACCTTGGAATCTATAACCGTGTCAAAGTCCTCGTCTTCTACAACAAATGCTCTGGCATACCCTTCAAGCTTCTTGCTATCAACTAAGCGGTAGTGCGTGAGGAAATCAATGTCCCCTTTAAACAAAAACAATGAAAATCAGCAAGGAAAGAAAAAGTTAGAACAGATCGGCACGGATCACTTGAATCAATTATGTATTCCAGAACAACAAGTAATAAGATCACCAATAATAATCCACAGGAAATGTATCAGTGACTTTGTCACTTTCAGATCGTTGTATCGTATTCTTTACACAGTATACCAGTAGTCCCTTAGTATAGAAAAATACAAGGCCATCATCACACCCTCGTAATACAGGAGCGAAAACTACTATGGTATGACGATGGCCTTGTTTGGCTTTCATATAATAGGATGCATTAGGATTATAATGTTTAGCCATAATTCGCCATCCATTAATCGACAAGTGATTCTGTCGGCTACACAATCTTTGAATCTTAAAAAGACTGAGTTCGACCTGAAACACCGATAAAAATGTATGTAGTAGACTGACGAAGGCTAAACGACTCACCTTTCTCGTCAAGGTCTTTGGCGTAATCATCATCATGCAGATTGCTTTGGGCCAGTATTTTCTTCATGTGATCCAGCAACGCTTGTCCACCACGTTTCATCTTTATCTTCACCCTCCGCTGACCTTTCACTGGTGAAGAATAGAAAAGGCTACTAGTTATGCCATGTAAAGCACTATAAATAGATACTTCTGTCCGCCAGAACAATTAATTCCACTGAAAGATATCTCCATCAGGATCATTTATTATAAAAACTAACAAGTACAGTACAATTCTGGAACATATCTCTACCAGGATCTGTTGTTCTTCAGATAATACTAACGCTTTTCAAATTCAAAACTTAAACCTTCAGATGGAGTTTTACAACGTTCATTAATGGGAGAACAGTTTGTCGACTTTGTTTGAAACATTGACACGTACCGGTGTCAATGTCCAAATCACTATCGTCTGCTAAGTCGTCCGTGTCAACGTCACTGCCGTACTCTGACAAACGCTTCGTTCCCACTTTGGTCTTTCCTTTCGTGATGACTATTTCGTCTCCGAATTTTTCCTGCATGACGAAAAAATCAAGAGTTTTATTATTTATTTGCAGATTTATGGATTAGAATATGGGTGAAATAGTTCAGGACGTAAACTTGATACGAAGTTAGACTGTAGTTAACACTTGCTATGCTAGCTCACCTTTAATAATCTGGCGATGTCATGCTTTGACAAGTTCGGATCTATACCGAGTTTTCGCAGATCATCCGCTGTCAATTTATTTAAGTCTATTTTCTTCTTCCCTTGTTTCAGTTTGAGCTTTCCGTCCGCAGTTGTTTCGAAGTAATCGCCCTTGGAGCTATCGGATCCACCGGACCCAACTGTGAAAGAAATACAAGGTTGAAGTGACTGAAAACATTAGAATATGTTCCGAATAAGTTGGCTAATACAGCCTTTGGATATTAAAACTTACGATATTTCGAACAATATCTGTGTCCATGTGTGGTAATCAAGAATTACACGAAGTGAACTGTAATTAATTTTCTGACTGCCCCCAAAGCCTTAAATAGTTCTTACGCCGTTTAGGTTTCTTTTTTCGTCCGATGACGTTTCCCTCGGCGTCTGCAAATAAATAAAAGAATGTAGGCTAGTCCGAGGGAATTTTTCTGTTACGTTTTGCATAGTGTTGTTTTTATCATTTCTCTAGTCAATATCTACTATGTGCAACATTTGATTAAGCCTTCAAAGAAAAAGGAGTTAAGAAAACATAAGGGGAGGGCTCGATTGAATCCACATCGGCATTCGTAACATACAGATACAAATCTGAAATTTAACATGACGGTAACAGACAAAATAAATAATAAGTATTATTTTAGTTATATGTTTACCTGCTTACCAACAAGCTTCACTTTTATCAGCGGCTACTGGTCAACACTCATACCGGTACACAAAAACACATTGCATGTACTTGTTCGCATTCGAGGACCCCCCCAAATCTCATAAGTCACCATAATAAATGCACCTGTAAATGTAACGGTGATATATATTGCATAGCATGTTTGAACTTAAATGTGCCCTTACCATATTCATCTTCGTACTCAGATTCGTCATCTCCTGGCTGTGGGGAAATAAGATGATGTATTATGTTCACCTTTGTTCTTTAAGACATGTAGCTTAATTAACAAGCCGTTTCATATGTCAAGATCGGCTTTACTTTAAAATCTATCGAGTTATGTCGCTTTTTCAAGGTGTGATTTGTCTACCAAATTGCAGAATTCATCAAAATCGAATGTCAATGCGACAGATGGCACCAAGTGATCGCGGTTTAGAGGAATAATCTGGCGAGCCATTGTATTGTTGATAACATTTCTTATACAAAAAACATCATTTAAAATGGGCTGGTTGTCATTCTGTAAATATTCATACCATACCTTTTTTCGTCTGACTTTCTTGATAATATTGCCTTTGTCGTCGTATTCCTAAAAACACAGAATATATATACATTGCCTACTTTTACCAAGAGGTCCAATTTTGACTGTAATAATCAAATCAGGTCACATGAATATCATCACCGCAACTAGACATCCCAAATTCTTGTGTACAGATAATTTTAATGAAGTTCTACCATTATTCGTGCCTATGACCTAACCTATCTGCGGGGAAAGTTTAATTTTCAGTTGTATAAAGGTCATTAGATATATGCTGCTGAAATGCAAATTTTTCAACCAGGGTGTCATTTGTGTCCAAATGTCAAAAATTTGTAAACCTTAAAACATTTCGAATAAAACAAAATAATTGACTTAAACAATGTTCAAATCTTCAAACTGTAGGTTTCGTTTTATGTTTTTGCTGAATCTACTCACAATGTCATACTCTGTAGAAGCTGATGAACCTTTCCGTCCCTTCTTCTTTCTCTTTCCACGAGCCCCATCTGAAAAACAAGTTTCACTTATACAGCTTCCCATTTTAATTGAAATCTTTAGTCATACATTACACGTTTTCGGTATGACACTAAGTGATAGTAATAACTCCTTCTTCATGTACGTAGATATATTCTTTTCGTATGTAAGAATTACATTTTTATGTTATTACGTCATATGTAGGTAACACTCTAAAAACCCGAATTCAATTATATTACAATTACAGTTTCCTTCTTTGCTGGCCGTTTAAAATCATGAGTAAAAACGGAAAAAACATTTAATAAATAGGCACAACGACGAACATATTCATTATATCAAACATAAGGATAACATTAATGTGTAAATGACCATTCACTTGAATCACGCGTCAGGTTGCTTCTAAAGAGTGCTCATGATTGCCATGCAAGTGTGAACAATCGGTGAAATAGATAGCACATAAAAGGAGCCATGAAAACATTAACGTAAGAGCGTAACATGACAGAAATATTCTACAGCAAGGAAGAGAGTAAGAAGAAGTAAGAGTGTTAGTAGAAAACGCAACAAATATTGTTCACCTTTGAAACCACACTTGCACACGTACATTTATTATACCTTGGTTTATGAGGTCGATATGCGCCTTTTTCTTCACAAAACATCTTCGTCGCATTGCATTAAATTGTAAACAGACGCGGTCGCTTCATCTGACGTCAAGTGGTTCCTTCTCGATAGAGAATATCCCGTTTAAATACTGATATTGCGCTGACGTCGAAGCGCCAACCCCAAAATTGGCAGTGTACAGGGGCGTAAACATCCTTGCCGAACGGGTTTTCGTTGTTAATCAAATGGGCATTAATTTGTGACAACTAAATAACATTGTTTTATGTGGGGAAGAGATTAGGGATTAACAAGCTAGTGAAGTCTTTACATTCGGTAACAGGTACATGCCTGTATATGGTGTGAGATTTGAAAGTCAGAAAATACATGCGATCTAGATAGAGTCTAAGCAAGCAAAGGTTACAAGCAAGAAATAATCCATCACAGTCCATACAAATACACTACAAAGCGAAGAGTGAATACATGAAGATGCAACATTTACTGGTAAATGATAAAAGCATTGAATGCATAAGCAGACAACAATATTAAAGCTTAATATAAAAGCAGATCTCCCCAAAGGAGAGACTGTGTACAGTACAAAGCTTAGTTCTACAGCACATTAGTTTCTTATATTTCGCATTATCTATGATCTATTTGTTCTGTTTTTAAACAAACGCATTTCCGCGATGATAAATTAATCTTCTACCATGAAAATTAAGTGGTCGGTTAAGAAATCTATTGTAGACCTCATAATACAGTGAACCTTACCTTCGTCGCTTTCATCGTCAGCCTCATGGCCATCTTTTCCTTTCTTCTTTTTACCCCACCTGCAAATGTTTATATACATGTATTATGATCATGTATCAAATTTACATGACATGAGTTTATAACATCAAGACTGCGTTTGTCATTCTTCGTAATCGTTTTGTATTACATGCATATATGACCAAATCTGCAAAGTAAATGCCAACTTTATTCGATGGGTTTACAAACTAAAGCAGGACATCCGAAATTATAGACAGAGTCTCGTTCAACGGCATTTGTTTAAGCAGTTTCACGTTTTACATCATTATCTATCACATACTGATACGTGATGTGACATGTGCTGGACTCACTCATCGTGGCCTGGGCCAAGGTCACGTCCATCTGTCTTCCCGCCAGCACCTTTGTCTCTGCCCTGCATCTTGTCATAGTTCACCATCGACTTGGAAGCCTTCTTTCTTTCCTCTTCTTCCTTGAGGCGCTTTGCTTTCTCTTTCTTCTCTTGTTTCTTTCTGCCAGATCATTTCGTAGAAAACATTAGTACAATTGTAAGTGCCGTGTTACTATTGAATGTGCAAGATCATTGAAAACAACCGATACAAGAGTTGCTGATCTTAATTGGGAACAGATACATGTCATTCTAATAGGTCAGAGTTTTAGTGCCCTACAAGACCTACATGTCTTACTAATAAAGAACGTCTTCAGCTAACTTTTTGGACGTACATGTATTAGCGAATGACTTCAGACATTAATCCTGTATCTTTCTCTTAAATAACTGGTTAAATAGCATTTTTCATATGTCTTATATGTTAACATCAACAGCACAGGCCACACCTTAGTAAAGTATTGTATTAGGACAGTTAAACTTCAGAAAGAGAACAATTGTACTGATGCATCAAATAACAAACAACCTCGAACAAGATGTACAAGTGACATATTTCTGTTACAGGTGGTTTTCAGAGGTACTATACACATTGCAAACATCGATAATTACTTTAGAGTACGCCTTATTTTTGTAATAGTATGAAGTAGAGGGTTTGAACTGACATTGTAAGCATACCCCCATATATCACAACTATATTCCATCTATATATTAGTGCACATATGTCTTCCTACACAATGTATTGTTAGCACTGGCACTCAGGTTTGTTAATCACAAAATTGGGCTTCTTTTTTAATACAAACTTTTCGTGTTTGGCCACCATCTCATCGTAGGCATCGCCATACTTCTCCCGCCTTTTTTTCTCCCTCTCTGCCCTTCGCTTCTCTCTAGCGCTAAGGTAGCGCGCCCGTTCTTCCTCAGTCATGTTTTCTAGATCGACAGCGTCTGAATCCGTCGTGGCGTCACTAAAGACGTCTGGAGAGCTGTCCTCATCATGACCACCTTTGCCTTTGCCCTTTTTACCCTTTCCCTTGTTTGGTTTTTCTTTTTTAACCCGTATCTTGCCTCCTTTTCCGTCGGATTTTAAGGTGTACACGCTAAAATCACGACAAGCGTAGCAATAGATTGGCTAATGTCCAAGCTACAAGGCATTTACACTAAATATCTGTTCTAATACAAGCACACTCTGCTTTGTGCTACAAATATCATTGCATCTACAAACTAAAACGAACTCAGCATTTTTTTTTTCGAAGGACATTCGAATATTGACTTTCACGCTTAACTTTCTACAAAGCATATAATGTTCGAAGAATGGCACAAGAAATAGTAAAGATATAAGAGTACAGCGTCTAGGACAATAAAATAAATCTACATAATCCTAATGTATACATTTTATTAAGTAACAAATTACCTTTCTGAATCCGAATCTGAAAAAACGAAAAAGAGAGAAGAGACTAAAACAAAATGACACATGAATATCTATTCTGTCCCAAAGCAATGGCTCTTTACTTTCATACCAGTAAACAGAATTCATATATTATTACATGTCCATTTGCACTGTTTTCATGCGGCTGTTTATTAAACAACAGGGCATTTTGAGGTATTCTAGACCATTGACCTCTAGTACACTGCTGTCAAGATAACCATGTACTTCTCTTATACTTCATTCTGCATATGGTTTGGTGGTAGGGAGCCTATAAGTTGTTACAACGTCAACAGTGGGATAAAAAGCTACATGAGGTACATAGACAAGACGCCGCATTTCACCCGTATTATGTGAACATTTGGCACCATTGAAATGTTGTTGGCTGCTCTACTTTTACTCTTCATACTGTGTTGTCGTTTACATTCTATGACAATTCATCGGTAATGACACATGTGACTGGACTCCTTCTTACCGTCTGGACTAGAGTAGGCCTCCGCTTTGCCATGGCCAATCACACGGCCATGCTCGTCCCGAATCCTCTTTTTCCGTTGCCGCCTCTTGGTGCCTCCTTCGCTGACTTCGCTGAAGTAGCTATACTCGCTGTCACTACCGTGTTCTCTAGGCTTCTTCTTTTTCTTGCCCTTATGAAGTCCACCGCCTTCCAGTCCGCTGTCCGAGCTGTGATAGGACTCGCTGTCGCTGTAGGTGCCATCCCCACGCTTACGCCGGCGCTTTACCTTACGCGTGCCGCCAGCGCTTACAACGCTGTAATAGCTGAATGACAAAATCAAGCAAAAGTTTTGGCATTAAAAATAATTAGATTCCTATGATGGTCACGGAACTTTAATTTTGGACAAGAGTTAACAAAAACAAGCTAACAAAATAGAATTATGGACAAAATGTTATTTAACATAATATTTCCAGCAAGGTGGATACAAGTAAAAAAATGTATCTGGATGCATAATAAATCATTTTTTTCCGATTTATTTAAGCTTTGGCAATACTGTTTGTTATTCTGTTTGTCAACTTTTAAGAAGTATATTTTATCACTAACATATCTTTCAAAGTACTTACCTGTGCGCACTGCCAGATCCGTGTTTTCTTTCCCTGCGGCGTCGTCTTCTCCGAGCAGCACCCTCTTCGTCTTCATCGCTGTGGTAAGACTCACTATCACTGTAGGTCCCATCAGCTTTCTTTCTGCGCCGGCGCACACGTTTAGTTCCGCCGGCACTAACAACACTTCTGTAACTGTATTCACTGTCGCTGTCAGCGTTCCTCTTCCCTTGTTTTCTCCGAGAACGATCCACCGCAGTCTCTTCGTCAGAGTTTCCGCCTCCTCGACCCCCTTTCTTCTTGGCCTTAGCTTTGATACTTTTTACAACGGACGCCATAGCAGGGTCAGACTCATGTCCTATTTTCCTATAATTTTTTAAAATAGCATTAGCATTACCATAATGGAAGTAGCGTATTCGGAAAACAATCGACGCTATTAAGCTTTATTGTCATGTCCAAGAAATGGCGTTTTAATACAATATTTCTGTTTATTAGTTTTCTTATCTGAATTCTAGGTAATTTATAAAAAGTTTTTGTCTCACTTTTTGTATTTCTTTCCAGTTAAGGGATCCACCACGACTTCGTACACCGTCCCGTCTTTCCCTAGGAGTTTTGTCCCTGCTTTAGCTGACAACAAATGAGCCAAGTTTACAATGGCACTTTTACAACACAACACATTAGGATTTTGTTCATATAATTTCATTCATACTTGTATTTAAACGCATTTTAGAATTTCTTTCATATCACGAATCTTGTAGGATTTTATCTGAAACGATTCAGTAGTGGTACAGTGCATCCAGTAAAGCGAAAGTTCTTAACATCATCAATCTACATGTAACACGATTTCTGTTCTTTCAATTCTGATCTGCTTCGCTTTCCTGCACCGTCAAAACATACTATGATCATATCTATCAAATATGTTTAGTGATGCATTATACAGGCATACGACAATTGATTCATGGCAAAATGTGTCCTTAAGAAATTCTTAACTATACCTCTAACAGTTTTACAATGAAAAAAAATGCAAAAAGCAAAAAATGTTTCTATAAATAAATGAAAATCAGATTAGAAATAGCTGGTGTTAAGGCACCTTAAGATGCACCTAACAGTGTTACTTGTGAAAGAATCTGCAGATCTCTGCACTAATATTTTACAATATTTAAGAATAAAGAGGCTATGCGCCAGTTGTCAGAGCATCAACAGCAATGGGAGCACACCACATATATATAAAGAGGAAAAGGATGAATGTTGGTTTTTAAACTTTCTAGCGTCTTCGAATGTCAAGAACAACACGAGATGAGTTGTACCTTTCTTGAAAACTTCATCTTCGTCATCTGACGCTTCATAAACAGTGGAGGCTTTTTCCCAATCCTCGATGGCCTCTCCCTTCTCCAGTTTGATGAATTTTTTTAAGAAATCCGGATTTCCACCCTGTTCCTGGAAAGCCTTGTACTCGTCTTCTGTTAATAAGATAGTTTTCTCAACAAGGCGGCCGCTTTTCGTCCTTACATATGTTTTTATCACTTTCATCGGCTTGGTGTCTTCCTTTTCCCATGATTCAATATTATCGCCCGAGTCCATGTATTTTCCCAAAATTGCGTCCGCACTGGCTCCGCCTTTGGTAAGAGCTTCGTAATCCTCCTTGGATACCATGACTGTCTTTTCGATAATTCTCCCACTTTTTGTTCGTATCTTCATTTTTATTGATTTCATAGGCTCTGCACTTTGCCACGATTCAATTTTGTCACCATCACCTACAGCCATGTATTTCTTTAATATTTCCGCTGGATCTTTTCCGTCTTTCATCATGGCGTCATAGTCCTCTTTAGAAACCATTATAGTTTTCTCAATCAGTCTGCCACTTTTTGTCCGCACATAGGTCTTTATCGTTTTCATTTCCTGCTCTCCCCATCCCTCGATGGTTTCTCCATCTTCGGGCTTGATGTATTTCTTTAAAAGATCTTTTGCGTCCACTTTACCCTCCTTCATTGCTTTGTATTCGTCTTTTGAGACGTACACGAGTTTTTCAATCAATCGTCCACTTTTTGTTCTGACATACGTTTTAATGGCTTTCACTTCGTCCTTATCCCACGAGTCAAGCTGCTTGGCCTCGTCCTTTGACAGGTACTTGGCCAAAATGTCTTTCTGATTTTTTCCTGACTTGAAAGCCTCGTAATCCTCCTCATCCAGGTATATAATCCTTTCCACGAGTCTCCCGCTCTTCGTCCTGATGTATGTCCGAATAGCCCGGACCTCTGTGAAAAAAAAAAAACATTTTCACATTTGACAAGCAGCTGAAAGTATTTCTTTGACTATTGGATACTATTCAGGGTTTCTAAAATGGTATTCAGTTTTATAGGTGGACGAGAACGCAGTCTCTGGGGTACATCCACAACCTTTAGCAAGTTACCGACGAACGGCTGCAAGTGTCATGTACAGGCTTGTGTGCCATATTGACAGTGGAGAAGTTTTCTTCAACGTGAGACGCTTGATCGTTAAGTATCACCAAGGTCAAAAGGAACAATAAGAGCAGGGACATCTTCCCTGTCTGCAGTTGGGATTGAGCCCATAACTCGCCTCTAAAATTCATTATAAATATATGTTTACGAGCCATAGCATTGGCTATATGCTGCTAGGGACTTACTTGATTCTTTTATGGCTTCCAGTCTCTCTTTGCGGATAAGTTCTTGCTGACGCTGGAAAGAAGAAAGAATATTACATAAATGTCATTTGTCTTGGTGGGCGAATAGTGCGAATAATATACCTGCCAAAATACCACAATTTACATTCACTATATAATATCCCCTATATATATAGGGTCTAGTGCATAAAAAGAGGAATAACTATGCTGTGAATCAGATTATTCTGAGTTGTTATTTCACTCTTCCTAGAAGAGGAAAGTTAATATGCATATAAGTAATTCAGACTTATGCATATTCCAGCTGTGAGTTAGCCACGAAGTTATACATGGAAAAAACTATACCTGCCTTGTTCTACCTTTATGTAATCTGCCCACGGTGGTTCCGTCTGTATATTTTAACATTGGCAAAGACATGGCAAACAGAGAATTAGAAATATTATAGATTTATATAAAAATAAATCAGAGAAGTGAGTGGAGGGTGGGGAGAATGCAAAATGTCAATATCTGCTTACCTGTAACTCCAGTTCTTCCAGAAGACATTTTACAAACCAGTAGCTGTGTCGGTAACCACCTCCTACACGGATATACTTGTGCTGAAAATACAACGTGGAATATTAAACAACATACAGTGCCAACGCGGTTTACGTCGTGGCGAATAAATTACAATAAAACAACTAAATTATAGTCTGTTGTCACCAAAATGAAAATTTCCACCCTTTGTCCACATTATTAACAAAGTATGTTCATTTTAAAATCCACTTGTTTGCCACCTATAAGAAAATGAATGAGAAAATCTATACCATTGTATTAAACGTTGGTGTCTTATATTCGCCTTCAATTGACTTACAGCTTCGCATTTTCGGTGGGGCACCTTCAGCATGCATTTCAGACAATCTTCGGGCGCTGACTGAAGTAGAAGAGCACATGAAGACAGGCATTTGAATGACAAAATATCAAATAAAATATGTATATATAACAATTTTGATAACCAGATTTGATTATTGCAGAATACAATTTGGAGCTGTTTGTAAAATATAAGCTGTTAAAATTATCAGATAACAAAAACCTAGGAACAGCGTGTACGTCATATATATTGACAGGTCGATAGGTTATAGTTAATATGATGGATTGATCCCTATCTACTAGATAGGTTAACGTGTACCTTCAGTTTCTTGTCTCTGGTTAGACAGCTGTTTGTATATTATCTTTCCTTCATGTATAGGGGAAAACAACGAATTCATTTTCTACCAGGATTATAGGCATGTCTGACCTTTTGCAAGAAGGGAGAACTGGCAGTTAGACGAGACCCCAAGTCCGATCCACGACGGTATTTTGCTGAGTAACGGGAACGTACATCATTCATTGACCCATGGCGTTTCTGTCAATAAAACAAAACAGCAAATTAACTTGCGTAAAAATATAAACGTCTTTCGTTTCAATGGACAGTACTCAGCGCATCTGTTTGACATACATGTACCTTTTTTATCATCTAAGTGTCCGATTGAGAGCTTTCACTCTTCAGAGCGGTAAAAGTTTTCGGTTACTATAATGATAAAGCAATAAGATTTCCGTTTGAAAACTTTCTTTTAATAATTTATAATAAGAATGGCGCAATTTCAGACAAGTGCAAAGGTGCAAAGGGCAAACGTAAACATAAAGAAAAAGACCAAATTCCTTTTTCTCTGCTTATATGCGCGTTCGTTCCAGACAACATACTAAAGGGTAGTTACCAAATTGACGAAATAGTATAGCTCCATGATATGCTCAAACCCACGCATTTTGCATCAGATTCCGCAGATTGCCTATGTACAGTATCACCACGACGCCTTGAGGGGCGGCGAACCCTAAAATATGACTCCAGCACATATAAGCCAGAGCTATAAGGAAGTCAGTTATTCGATAGGCCTCCTGTTGTACGGTAAGTATTTACAGACTAATCTCGGCAATCGTCCAAGGATTTAACCTGCACTTCACAGGTCACTGTAACTCCTAAGTCCAGGCTTTCACAGAATATACACTGGTTTCTTGTGGGGTCAATTCTATTGCGGTATTGCATGAAACTCAGAGTTTGATTTTATTATTGTGTAAAGAAATTACTTTTTTTAAAACATTGATACGGAATTTGGGTCTTGATAGTAGTATAGGAATATGCAACATTAAGAAGAGTAACGAACCCTTAGATCTAAATGGCTATGCAAATCAAAAGGCAGGCATTCTGGTGATGTTGTAATGTTTCAGGAACCCATATGTCAATGATTATGACAAGTTTAGATGCATGAATTGGACGTAATAAAGCAGATGTGCATATATATGTGTATATATATACGCGTTGCCGCTTTTTATCTTTTTAAATCAGTGTTGTCATACAAGACAAGATCACATAATAGAGAGAGAGAGAGAGAGGTGATTAGAAAAACCCTTGTCACTTTCTGTATTGATCTACTCAAATCAAAGCTTTGAACGTTCATTCCGATCAAGGAAACGGTAATAATAATAATGGGCGAGTAATTGTGAAGAAGTTTGATGGGTTAAAACTCCCTTGTCCAGAAAGATGTATATGGTCCAAGATGACCAGATGAGCATATTCTTTAACATCAGTACATCTTCTATCTGTAATTTATTTTTAAAGAATGTTGGTCTTTTCTCTTGAAAAGAACAAACAAGTAATCCAGAGTATTTTAGTCATCACCCCATATGTTATAAACTATACATTCGACGGGGTGTTACGAACCCCTGGCTTAAGATAATGTATTATATTTTTTTATTTTGTTTTTGCGCTAACCTGGTCAGTGTCTGACCTACGTTTTCCTTCTGTGTACGTTGTAGCCTGCACTTTAATTCAATTGCGTATTCTCAAGGCTTCTGTGTTAATCAGTTTCGTGTCATTGTACACGAAGCGTACATTCTAGAAAGATGTACCCATATTGTAAACATGTTTACGAACAAACCATCCAGAATTTTTGGATGCTGTTGTAAAGCTGTAAGGTGTAAAGTCCGCAGTCATTTTACCTACGTCCACTTGAGGGCATCTTTTACTCAAGTGCACGTGAGAGCAGTCATATTTACTCTCGTGCACTTGAACGGATTTTGTGGGATTTGGAGATATCGGCTTTCGTGCCATTCAACATACGTCAATTTGTACTCCATTTTTCTGTTCGCAGCACTTTGTGAGCTTGTGTTTCGTCACTTGCTATTTTGTTTGAGACGTTATTTTGAAGTTTGTATCGCTCATTGTCACTTTGTGCGAATACGTACATTTCATCCCAGTTTACCCTGAAAGTGACTTGATGTATATTTGCGAGGAGTAAAACATGCATGGCCAGCTAGGCATCACGGACGCTATTGTCAACCCCTCCGCCCAGGAAATGTTGCACCTTGTCGGGGAGTTGGATATATACCATCGTCGGCGTACCGTGCTCACTGTTGTTTGTCATTTACAGAACTGTCATCCTTTGACTTGGGAATTCCAAAGAAGTGTGGATTCTATATTTACGTGGACTGACCTCCCTTTGGATGGCGGAATTTCCCACTCGGATTTGGAAGCTATCATCAGTAAGAAACTATATATTTTGTAATTATTTGTGTTGTTTTTGTATATTATTGTCAATTGCACCATTTGTCTATTTTGTTCAAATATATGTATTGAGCTTAGTCAAGCGTCTTCGTGTTTCTTTGTTTGATCTTGTGACTGGGCTTATCGCTGTCCGAGAGCTAAGCAAGCCCTTTGTTTATCATATTTCCTCTCCGATAGTGGTATCCTTACAGGGGATATCTAGCATGTTCTTATTACACCAAATGTAGACCGCTGTAATACGATCCATCTTGTTTTGGTATATTCGGTAGAATAAAACCAGCCAAAATCATAACAGCCTTTGTGCCGTTCACAGACTTCTATCAACAAGATCACATATCTCAAATCGTACACAATGTTTGCGTAAAGAAACAATACTGTATATAATTTGATCGGACTGGGTAAGTTGCCACATGCACAAGGAGGTGGAGGTTTAATCAGTTTAGAGAACAAAAGCTGGATACAACTCAGTGAGCACATGCCAGAACACAAGCTGACACTATAATGATTATATCGACGGCGTATGAATAAAGCTGTGCCACAGTCTCTTATCAAAGGTAGCCTGTACATGTACTTAATGTATATCAACACCGGCTCATAGCCTCTGTACCATGTCCACTCGATTGTGCAATTTCATATGCTTACCAAAGAGACATTAATTAAGCCGATTTCAGATGTGTGAAATCCTTGTGACTTGGTCAAAGTAAGTTTGGTTCCGTGTCCTTATGAAGTGGAGGAAATTTACCACGCCTGTGTTTCATGGCGTTCCTGTCATGTTATAGTTACTGGTTATATTGGATGGAAAAAATTACATTCGACTACTTAGAAATATCTATTGTGTATGCCAAGCCGGATATAAGATTGTACTAAATATTTTATCACCACACGCTGAATCTCTGAACAGAAAATGTGAAACTCCGGGAATTGAAGCCATTTTGTGACTCAATATTTCACCACGTATTTTGCCATCATCAGGGGTGTTTACAAAATATACACGCCAAATTTTATATATATACATACACATTAACAGTAACATGATCAGTCTGTCAGTTCACGTGTGGGAAGCTTTATATAGCAAAAGAAAAAGAAATATAGCTGCTAAAGTAGTAGTGCCGGTCTTCAAGCCGGTATTTCCAGTCTGTGTCGTCACTTTGTGTTAACTAAATTGTGTCTGCATACTTTAGCACAAGGATGGCCTAATTAGTGTACATTCTTTGAAACCATTAATACATTGCATGTACACTATTTAGCATGCATATAGATGTAAATGCCATATTTAGTAAATCGGCCTGTGAACAACATCTGAATCCTTGCAAGTCCTCTATTTATTAACACAGCACAACGAATTTAGGCACACATATCGTAAATATGCAATGATTTTTACTTGGTGATTTTTCAGCTTTACGGCTGTGAAGTATTTCTGTCACATGGCCTCCAAATATGGGGGGAGTTTCCCACTTTGATCGCAATTAGAGACGAACATATGCATTGTAGGAAAGAAATAAGTACATTCATCCTAAACATGAATCATTGCATATCCATTATAAAGAATATAGATAAAAGTGTGCCTAATGCAGGAAATCGGCGTTTTGTAAACTTTTCAAGCCTTGTACATCCTGCATTTTTTTAGACAGCTCACAGACTTTCAGCACACATACAGTACATATATAGCGCTTTCCACTGAACGATTTGGAGCTTTACAGTTTTAACCATCTTCTCTCACGTGACCTGCAAATATGTGGAAAATTGCACTTTTTCGCACTTTGATCGCAAATTGCATTGCAGGAAAGAAATAAGACCAGGTTTGTGATCAGGACGCCAAACTAGGGCTGGTAGCATATTTAAAAAGCTTCCAACATGAAATCACTTCCGGTTGCGGTTATTTGCTCACACATTGCATTCTTTTTCTGTCCAAATAACCCAGAGGCAACAGTTGTTACTTGTACAAAATTTCAGGTCAACTGCATTTGGGGTTCGGAAGAAAATGCCCCTCAAATGTTTTCTTATCAACCCAATATGGTCACGAGACCATCCAAACTTTGATTCATAAAAGACAATCCTCACACCTACTATCTACCTAAGTTTCGCGCACTTCTGCCTTGCCATTTTAGCCGCAGAAGTCTTTTAGTTTTGAAACTTGCAAAACTGGTGATTTTGTTTTGGCATGTACTACTTCCGGTTTGCTGACGTCAGTTCCGGTTATGTCAAATTTGTCTCTATGCTTTGGGATGATGTTAGGTCTTAAGACTGCGTCTCTAGTTTCAATGGTTATGAAGATACAGCCACTTCCGGTATTGATGGCGTCACTTCCGGTTTTCCAAAATTTGCATATTTGGAATCAGCGTCCCAAACTCTATCACATAAAACAATTTCAGACATTAAAATTCTCAACAGTTTAGAAATATTTTGAAAAAACGAGCTTTTTTGGCTCACATGAAATAGTTACCTAATTGCTATCTTCTAGAATTTTCCATCAATCAAACTTTCCTTTTCAAACCTCTAAGTCCATAGCCTTTGAGATACCAAAAATCAAGTTTGAGAACAATCTGTACAGGCGATTTTAAGAAGATTTTTAAAAGTTTTCATTAAAATCCAATATGGCCTCCAAGTCACAAAGGCAAAAGTTTCCAAAAGTTTAAGGGCAAAACTTCAGGACTGTACGACAAACATACTGAAGTTACATAAGTAACCGAAGTCACCGTTTTCTCATGAGACGCGGACAAATTGAATGGCTTGAACCCCTGATGAACTAGGGCCACCGAATGCCCTCGGAATCTCACTTCTTATTGGGTTGGATAATCAGAGGTTCCAATAGGTTTTCAGATTCTACATAATGTATTCCATAAAGTGGAGGTTCAGTTTTAAAAAAAAATTATTTTCGGTGATTGCAGCTCAGACTGGCTTCCTCTCTGGTCGTGCGTGGGAAGGTCTGCCAGCAACACTGACATTCTTAGTTGTGGGTTTCCGCCGACCATAACGCTGAATCATTGTCTCAGTGAAATATTCTTGAGTATTGGTATGACGTAAAGCGCCAATCAAATCAATCAACAAATAAATTTGCAGATAATTAGATATTAAAAACCACCGACCAAATGCATGTTAATGAAAATACGTAAGCAATAAATTATCGTAGAAGAGATGAAATCATTTACACATGTCAAACACCATTACGACTGATTGGGCCTCTTATGAATAGCTCATTACGAGAGAATAACTGAAACGGGCATTTACGACATACCAACCAACCCACTGTGATGTCTAGGGGGATACCGATCAGGTATAGTTTGTTACTTTTAACCAGAAAGTCAAAAAACTTCATTTATAAAAGGTACACTGATCAAAGCTTAAAGCTTTGCGGTATATACTATATACCACTAGCACCATTACAATTCCACTGTTTTCAGATCAAGGCATTTTTAGTAAAATTTTAAACAGTCTACTCGTGTAAAAATAACAAGCGTGGTGGACAAATAATAATTTCCTTGAACATAACTAAGATGCTAGTAAGTATAAATTGTTTTTTCGTTTGCCATATGTTTCCTCCCCTGTCAGATATTTATATTTTACTATGAAAATCCAACAGTTCATCATGGATGCATGAAAATAAACTATGAAATTTACTTCATAAGAAATCAATGTACGTTGTGATTGCACCGTATAATTTGACCTATGATGACCGCAATAGAAAAGCCAAAGGCAGATATACTTTAGGTGTTTTACTATTAAAAGATCACATATTTTGCGCAGTTAGAGCTTTCATACCATTGGCCCATGTGAGGGTTCATGTTAACTTCAATCACTGACCTGCACAAATCCCCCTCGTGTATTCCGTAACGATGGTAGTTTGGATGGCACTGGTCTCCGTAGGCTGTAACCTTGTTTCGCAGAGCTTTGAAAAGCACAATAATCTGAAAAGAATAAGGCACAAAATTTGCAATTTTTATGAATAAGCATAAAATGTTAGACCAAGACGCTTTTATGACATTACGTCATCTTAGATCGTGATTTTTCCATTATCCGCCTGTATATATACTTATCTTCGGACATCAAAGTTCATTTAGTTATATACCTACGACATGCAGCTCTGTAACTCGCGTGAGATCGGTTACGCAATTCGGTGAGGGAAAATTTTTCACAACAAACGGACAACATACCAACGTACAAGGGCCAAGTGAGAAGCCATGTTTGTCAACATGCATGGCTTCTCACTTAGATCAAGCACATGGCGCAATTCACTTTATGCTGGATGTAGCAGAGACTGGTTAAATTCCACGACAAAATAAGCATAAGTGGGAATCGAAGCTTGAGGGAATATCTGAGACATACATGTATATATGCTGTTCTTGTGAAGCGCACATTCCATTGCATAACGACGTCGGAGGTCTTGCCGTACAGCAAGGACAGCGTTGTTGGGAGACCAAAGTGACATATGACACACTTCTCTCTTCATATACACTTAACCCGGATGATAGCAGGGAAAATAAGCAAACATTCGTAATTGCGGTTTGTGGCCACGTCGCTCTACGTCCCAGTCAGTATTTCATAAACTGTTCGTGCTCGGGAAACACTCGGGGGACTTAAAAAGTCTGCGGTGAATCCACGGTTAATTTAATTCACTAGTAAGCTAAGCACATACATAACCCATAAATACATCATAATTGCTCGTCCGTATGTAGTAGAAAGCCTGGTGCATTTTGGTAGGCGTGGAGCCGTGAATGTCAAGTTGAACATCCAGACCAGGGGAAATACAGTATTATTGGAAGCTATAGAATATGATGTATTCGACAGCTTGCATGTGCATTTGGAACGCACCTGCCTGTATTCATGCTACCAAGTTGCACATCTCTGTTCAGTGTAAGGAGATGTTTGATCAGCATGTGTGGAGAAGTGTGATATATTCAGTTCTATGCGATTTGGTGCCAGTTGAAGTTGAGCCTTTGTTCAAACCCAGCGATCAGCCATGTAGTTGATCTCTATTTCACATAATTTAAGCATGTAGTTTCTTTCTTAATCTTACCGCCAAGATCTTATGTAATGATATACCTCTTTGGTGCATAAGTTGTGCATGCACGAGTGTGAATTCATGTAACTTTAAAAAAGTTTTAAAACAGAGTTTAATGACTCTGAAACCCTGGGCTTGTATATGTCCAGGGAACAGCAATAAACAAAGTTAGCACCACAATATACATGACATTTTATAAGCACATGATATATTTTAATATATTGCTTGGAAAGTAGTAGTTTATGAGCCCTGAGTAAGAAGTGCAAGGTTATATATGTTATACAACCCATTTTACTACAAAACAAGTAATGATTTATTTTCGTGATGTCAATGAACTGAGAGACTGTTAAAGGAACTTTTACTACAGGAGTATGCAAATGTGCGATAGATCCTTGATGTGCCTGTATGTGTATATAACCCAATACAGGTGTGAAACAGTTTTATTACTATTACACGTGAATACCGTTGTCTCGTAAATACGGGCACACTGATTCGGGGGAAATGGGGACTTGTCGCAGTTCTGATTCAAATCGGACCAAACGTAATCCAGTAGCCCAGATAACATATGCTGACATAACCAGGCATGTATGAAAAGGGTTTGAAAGGGGATCTGAAACCATGAAACACTTTAATAATAATTATAATTTTAAATCTACCATGCACCTTAGACAAAGCTTTAAATATTGCCATTGAATCGCCATTATATACAAATACGTCTGTTTAAACACTGTTAGATATCATGCTGTGGGTGCCGAATGAAGTAGTCTCGTCTCAGCTCTGTTTATAGTGGAGCCAGACTGCTCGGCAACGTAACTAGGTTTTAGCAATTTTGTCTGTTTGATCACCATAATCGATATTGGTAACGTGTTTGTGTATATTCGTGATATCATCGATATGAATGAGATGTCTGTGTTTGTATTTGGACGGTAATTTGTTCAACACTGAAGTCACCTTTAAAGTTTATCGACTCGACAAAAAACTCTGATGGTCTCCTCAGAGAAGGAAAAATGTGCGTGTTAGGTTTGGTAAGACTGATATATGGTGACCCAGGGTAATTAACAGATTATTTCGCTATTATTATCTCTAGTGTATTGGCTTTATTTTTACCCGAGAAATAATAAACATGAACAAGTAAACATGATAAGCATATTCACGGGCAGGTAACCGATATATATGTCTATATGTGCTTAAATATACGGTCTGGTAATATTTATGAACAGTAATCTACCCTTGCCATGGACTTACGTGCGGTTGTTCCAATCTATGCATATATATAACTGTCTATACCAACAGTATAAGTAATGAAGAATATTGGGGTGGTAAATATTTAAAGGTGTTTTGTAGGGATGAACAATGCCTTACCGTAAACGACATGTGGTACACTGGTGAAGACGGTACTGGAAGTGCTGCTGCGACTGGAAGGCCTGGAGTCGTTCACACCGGCCGTGCCTGGTAGTACCAAGGGAGGAAGGGTTACCCCGGGCATCTCGATGGTCACAGGAGTAAAGCCTCGGGAAAATTATTCAAATAATTAACGGAACGGTAACACCACCCGTTATATCCGTCCGCTCTGAACATTCGACATAACTCTCACTTCAGACACACAGTCACAATTTATAAAGCACGGATAATATGGTCACGTTCAAGAAGTACCACTATCCTCCATAATAAACTACACTGTCAAGGACATGGACTAAATCGGACTACCCACTACTTATGACAGTGACGATCGAACTGTATACATAAAAGTTCAGAAGTCTGAGGCCTGTGATTGTAACGTGTGTTTCGCTCCAAGGCGTATCAATGACTGAACGTTGACTCTAGTGGCTTTTTGCGACGGCTACAGATTGTCGGCCAAATGGTTAGCACAGCGAACTAACCACCTGGGAGTTTTGCCAGGTCTTCCCGCTGCTATCTCTATCCAAGTTACCAGTGCTAAGACAACGATTATGGAGTATACGCCCTCCGACCTGTCAGCGACCTTGCCGGAGCATGTATAAAATTTCTATAAGCTGTTCATTTGTAGTTCCAAAGAGCCAGATATGTGAGTGTCGTTTGAAGAAAGGTTTCCACATGTTAATTCTTCCATACACCATTTACACTGTATACGTTTTCTTTATGTTTAATACTAACACTGTCGGTATAAGCTGTATAAGCTTACTTATCTGCCTAATACGTTTATTATTTCGTGTTAAGCGGACCATGATCGGGGGTAGAACAGAGTAGCGTTACTAAGCACCTTTGTTATTCAATGGTCGTGAGGCGTGTGGCCAAAAAAACCTTTGCTGATTAACGTGTGTACTGTAGCGCTCTAATACCTCTGGAGTCCACCGTGCTCACAAGAAACCAAATCAGTGCATAAACTGTATACAACTTCTCAGGTCATAATGGCTGGATTGAAAATAAATTACGAACACATTCGCTGCGGGAAAAATCCATTTGTAATCTATTGAAACCCTAACAGTAGAGTTCAACTTACGAGGACGCGGCAGACCATGCCTGCTCAAAAAGTGGAATACAGCTTTCGTGAACAAACCGGACATAGGTCTATAGTAACACCAACGCATGTATATAGACTATGTTGACTTAATCTTATCATAAAGACTATGCGTTTTTTCACGTAATCTGATACAAAAATATTACATAAAAAATCAAGCCTCAATTACTTAAAGAAGTGAACTTTTCCAGAAAAGTAAGTTTGCCTTTTGACAGACCGTCCTGTCCAGCTGGGCCATTGGGTTTCTTGTTATTAACCCATTTGATCAAATTCATAAATAAAACGTGATATGCATATCGCGGAGAGATGGATTTATAGTAAAACACAAGTAACTAGGATTCCGTATGTTTTGGGGTTATATGTGGAATGGTATTTCTCATTGAGACCAGATATAACAGCACTATATTTAGCCTAAAGTTTTGCCTGTAAAAATGCACACAAAGGCCTTAAAACGATACTTTTGATGTCCACACTAGAGTTCTTCTGATAAGAAAATGATC
The DNA here is from genome assembly GCA_016165875.1 of Acanthopleura granulata. Classification (NCBI taxonomy): domain Eukaryota; kingdom Metazoa; phylum Mollusca; class Polyplacophora; order Chitonida; family Chitonidae; genus Acanthopleura; species Acanthopleura granulata. The sequence goes on from JABBOT010000004.1 coordinate 22,524,785, forward strand.
GAACTTCACCAAAAACACACACGTTCAAGTGATCTTACAAGGTATAGATCAATCAAGTAAAACAAGTCACTTTAAAAATATAGTAGGCGTAAATAAAAAAACAAAAAAACGTAATCAGTAATCTTGTTTAATGCCGTTTTTATGCCAAAATGGAAGACTTTTTGATTCTTATCTGCTTATAGACAGCAAAATGCCAACATGTGGTACCGTATACGTCGCATTGATGAAGACGGTAAAGTGTATTGGTACCGCACTCCCTGACCTGGTGATGAGTATACGTACTGTTCCATCCTGAGTACACTTTAAGAACATGGATGTAGCATTGTGTGTGCATGGTGCCTTCAGATAAATAAATTTCTTTTATTGTTTCCGTGTTACAAAACATGCAAGACAATCACATATACAACATGAGCACAAGTCTCTATGCTAAAATGTTCTTTCAATACCTCTTCATTTCCTCTTCTGAAAATCCTATTATATATGTATCTGTGAATTTATTTCATTTCTTCTCCAATTTCATTCATTACATACAACACAGTTGATTTAATCCTGTAAGTGTATAGTCTAGCTGGTCTAGATTTATATTTATTTATTCATTTGATTGGTGTTTTACGCCGCACTTAAGAATGTTGCACTTATATGACGGCGGCCAGCGTTAGGGTGGGAGGAAACCGGGAAGAGCTGGGAAGAAACCAATGACCATCCACGGGTTGCTGGCAGACGCCTTCACGCATGACCGCAGAGGAAGCCATGCAGAGTGAGCTGGACTCGAACTCACAGCGATGGCATTGGTGAGAAGTACCTGAATCATCACGTCTATTTTTATATGTCACCATAGCGAATGTTTGGGGTGGCTAGGGACGTCCTTAATTGCTTGCCATGAACAAAGCTGCCGAGCTCTATAGGACCGTGGATTGTGTAAACTTCAAGGCAGTACGACTTCAGTAATATTAAAGAGACAAGAGTGCGTGTCTTCTCGCCTAATCGAGATTTGGTGTTGTAAACCAGGTATATACTACAAACTCCAGACTTCATGCCCCGGATACTTGTGATCTAAACTTTTGCTGTGTTTGAGACATGTCTTACGAGTCTACTATCTAAGCATTCACATCAAAAAAATGAAAATAGAAATATAACAAAGGCGGCAAATTACCAGTGTGAGCCAACTATCACGCAGTCACCGCTTCACCACTTTTGAATGCTCCTTGGAATGCAGTCTTTTCAACTGTGTAATCTGACCTGGTCACACCTGTTATAGTTTTCATCTGATTCTACTGGATGTGTAAGCTGCTACTACTTAACCATTAACATCAATAAAACTCTAGCTGAGCTAAATCGAAAAGGGACTGGATTTAACTGAGGTAACGTGTGATCATTTGTCAACTATTAACCTGTCGTCGTTGATCTGCTTTTGGTATCTATACTGTAGTCTTTTACGTTGTATCCAACATAAACCACGATTTCACCGGTAGGATAATCATCCCCGATGCCTAGTCAGTTTACTTTGTTTTCATGTGATTGTTTATTAAATATGACGACAATACAGCAATGTGACATTCAAGAAGTGTATCGGGTACATTTAGTGGAAAACTGTGCCGGAGGTGAATGAAAATGAATGTTCCAGTTTTCCAACTCATTCTTGAAATGTTACGTACTGCCAGTGGTGCTAGAAGGAGTGTAATTTGCTGCTTTTGAGCATTTACAATGCTTAAAAACTGAAATAAAATAAAACCCTAATTTGGGTAAATTGCCTGACAGGAGGACCGATTTCACCAGTCACGTGTGATCATTTGCCGCTTAACACGCTGTCTCTGCTCAGGTTTACCCTCTACGCTGTAGTTTTATGCCTGTATAGATGTATATATTATTCGATATTTTGCCTTTTGATATATGTATATATATATATATATATAGGTTTATACCTGTATAGATCTATATTATATTGGATATTTTGCCTTTGATCTATATATATATATAGGCTTAGGCCTACATTGCATTCTTGACTAGGATCAGAGGGGGATCTACCCAGTGTATACACATTATGGAGGACTGAAAGTGATTTTACGAAAGCTCGATCATAATAGAGCCTTTATATACCGCTGTTTTGGTAAGACTCCACAAGCATATATTTTTCTAAAGTATGGTATTATTGCTATATGTATCCCTGTATCATTTTTACCTATAGTCATGGCATTATCTTCGTAATATTGTTTAGACTGAAACAGCGATGTTGTAATTTTGTAATTTTGGCCATTTGTTAAAAAATCACTTTAGTATTGACCAATTTGATTAAATATCCCTTACTCTGAGCTCCTATCTGAAAGCTCATTATAGTTGATGTGATAAGTGATCGTAATATTATTGTCTTTGAAAACTGTAAACTCAGTGTGTTTGTATACTTTAATTACAGATGCCAAAACCACACGGAAGTGGATAGAGTTCACCATGTATTCTTTTATTTATGTATTTATCTATTAATTTATTTATTTGCTTATTCGTTTAACGCCATCAAACTCAAGAATTTTTCAGTTAGGCGATGGCTCTCAGTTTAATGATAGGAGAAAACCGATTGTCCAGTACAAACTTCGGCTGGTTAAAGACGAGCTTTTCAGCGCATGGTAATGCTTCGTTGACCTCTTTTTGTCCATTGCCTGAACAGTTCCTGAACGGTACAAGGTGGCTGCTTATTGATAACTGGTCACGGGGTAGTCTATATATATGATCCAGACAAAAACGCATCTACGCTTGTTGCAAACTGTATGCGAAAACCCACAAGGTCGACTCATTTTGTCGTATATGCAAGATCATTAGGTTCAGGCTGGATCTGCATATCGGGTTAAGACATGAATTGGAGATCAGTGGTGCTCTCCCTTGAATATACATCGGTAACGTCATATGGACCCTGTCGTAATCAGGCCGCCTGTTTTCACCTTTGACATTAATATCAAGAAATTTAGGGTTACAAGCCTGTTCATGAATCATTTATTATGAAAATGGTTATTGTCTTCCAAGTGCAGGAGACCCCACAACTGGCCTGTAGCCTACAGAAGATGTAGGGTTACTTACATATTATCTTAGAGACACAGACGACATAAGCGAATAAGAGTCAGTTTTAGCACAAATACATGCATTACCAAATTCAAGATAAATTTTCTAACATTCAAAGGCGTCATTTACAGGGTCAATGCTCAAGTCTCAATTGAAATGGAATCTTATTGTAAATTAAAAGCCTCATGTACGTCGGCCTCGGTAGCGCAGTAGGCAGCGCGTCAGTCTCATAATCCCATACGAAGAGCAATCTGAAGGTCGTGAGTTCGATCCTCACCCGGGGCAGTCGTTCTTTTAACCGTTTTCTTTTTCAGTACTTACAGTAGCTTTTATCACCTTTAGTGTTTTTAGTCTTTTGATTTGAAATTTGTCTTTTTAAAATATTGTCCCTCATTACAGCAAAACGTGTTTTTTTCTAAAGAATATGTTACATGTATTTATATTTCATGCAGACGTTAAATGCATATATATCCAAAGATAGACTCCATTTTGGGGAAGGGGGCGTATTTATTTGAGAGCCGACACTGGCAAATAACAGAGCATGTCATGGTGACGGTTTGGATCTGTACCCAAGTAAACAGTCGGCTGGACAGATATGTCCAGGGGAGAATGCAGAACCCCGTTACACTCGAGTCTAGAAGATGTCGCCGGATACACCTGTCATTTTGTGCTTATTGCTGTCAAGTCTTCATGTTTTAGTCCAGTCCCACAACGATACCGACATGGGTAAGTGGCTTTTCAAAGACATTTTCTCACCACTTGTGACACAGAAATAGCTGCTTGTTAACCAGCAAGATACACTGTATGCATGGTCTACCTATATATGCAATATAATCATCGCAGTGCTTATCTAATAAGGTCATGCTCTTATGAAATGCCACCAGCTGTAGGACTGGACACTTTTCAAAGGCTGTAAGGCCTACAGTTCTATCGCTTCAGACGTATTCCATAAACATATGCGCATGTATATGTTCATAAATGTTTATAAAATAAAATGTTACACATTTTTAGAGTGTATTATTTGTGTATATTTTGTTTTCTTCTGTAGACGAGTATATGTGTATACATAAAGCATAATAGTTGTGAACACTTTATTGTCTTTTGTATACGAGTACGTGCATATCATAGTACTTGTGTATGTTTTGCTTGTACTCTGTAGACGAGTATGTGTGTGCATCATATTACATCTAATTGTGTTTACACTTTGTTTTCTTTTGCAGACGAGTATGTGTGTATGCTTCATCTTAAACATAATTGTGTACATTTTGTTTTCTTCTGTAGACGAGTGTGTGTGTATGCATCATATTACATGTAATTGTGTACATTTTGCTTTCTTCTGTAGACGAGTATGTGTATGCATGGTGCGAGATGGAACCCAATAATGCCACTCAGTTTGAATCAACACATAACGTCACTGGGATGATTAACATAAAGCAATGGGTAAGACAATGAGTAGCTGGGTATACTGGCCCACCTCCTCGTTCATCCTGAGTCAGTATACTTGCGTATTTCGCCGTTGTTTCCATATGGAGTAGTTGCCTGTGTATCTGTGGACTAGGGACACTCACTATCCGGAATATTAAATAAAGACAGCGTAAATGATTTTGACTTATACACATGCACCCGCTAGTTGGAAGGAAAATGTCATTGATGCTTGGCCGTTGTAAAACCTTGTACCCTCCAAATGTGGCTTGTGTACAGAAATTTACTTGTAGGGAAATTCACATGCATGTCTATCCTGATCGAGACATGTGCATTCATGATGATATACATAATTTCGTGTATAAATGTTGAGATTAATTTTTGGTAGTTTAGCAGAAAGTCGTAATGATTCATTAGTAGTATTTAGGATGTGCTCGTGTACAGATTGAGATATTTTCTTGCTCGTATATATAATGAAGGGCTCACTACCTCTATATATAGAAAATATATATGGAAAGTAGACTACCTCTATATGGTTCTGGAAATATATGGGAATGTTGTGTATCCATATATATATGCTAAGGCATTATAGCGTGGGTGGTTATTGTATTCATTAAGGAAGGCATAGGCTAAACAGGAATATACTTTCGTGCACGTACGTTAAGGTATACATGTATATTCTTATATGAAGGAAAATGTATATATTTGTTGATATAAGTTAATTCTCGACATTCGGGATATGTATGTTCATGTTGGTGTGTTATATACACACTTACAAGATGCAGGGCATACATACCATATGCAACATGTTATGAACTCACCTGGCCTCGCTGGCTCAAGTGTTTAAATCAGTGTCAAGATCGATGAGGTCGTGTGTTCGAACCCAGCTCTCGTTCGCTCGGCTACGGCATTTAATCAAGGGGCTTGTCACATACGAAGATCGACGGCTTCCATCACCTATAAATCTACCCACTGTCATATATGTGAACATCAATCAATCAAATCCATGAGGCCATTGTGAAGATTTAAACCCGATTCCCTTGATTGCAGAACGAAGGGGGACTGGTGGATATCACGATGGATTTAGTTGGTTTTGACACAGAACGATCTGGTTATCTTTATGAATTCCATGTGCATGAATTCGGTGACCTGAGCGAGGGATGCGAGAGCGCAGGCCCCTACTTTAATCCATTTGACAGCTGGGTAACGTAAGTTGGCCATCTTTATACATACATGTGGTAAATCTGTATGTGTACAAATCATGTGTACAAAAGAAAGGAGTTCTTTTGTAAATATGTATAAGTATTTGAAGATTTGGTTGATTTATACACGCGTGGAAAACTTTTGTTTGCATATGTATGGCCTACAAGCAAATGTTTTGTCTATATGCGTAAAATAATTTTTATTTTCACGTCTGTACAAAAGATTTTCACACATGTACAAAAGAACTACACATATGTAAATGTATAATTACCTGATAAATAATTTATTGTATGTATGGAGGAAAGAATTGCACATATGTACAATTCTTTAATTTGCCGAAGGGTGGGGGTGGGGTGGGTGGGGTGTATATTTATGTATACATTGTGAATAATAATGAAAGCAATCTGTTTCGGTATTTATTCTTAAATATATATGTGCCAAAAATGTGCATATGTATAATGGTTTGTATATAAGTGTAAACGGTTAAGTTTATTGGTATATAAGCGGTGACTTGTACATATGAAAAAAAATTCATTTGCTCCCATGCGCAAAAGATTTCCACATATGCAGTAAATTTTATATGTGTATGAGGGAAGCTTAAATCTACAATAAACTTTAACTTTACATAAGTATTCATTTGAGAATAATTGTATATATGTGGAATTCTTTTGTAAGCATGTTTATTTATTTATTTATTTGAATGGGGTTTACGCAATGCATGCTCAAGAATATTTCACATATAAGACGACAACTAGCTGTGGGGTGTCTGCCCTTGTCTGCCCCCAAATTGAGTATATATATATATATAGATACTTCATTTTGGGACAGACAAGGGCAGGTTCCATGCATTGCCATCTTTGTTGCCATCGAATTACAGTGGAATTTATCTCTTTCCAGTCACATTGGCGACTGGGGAAGTGCACCTTGTGACGAGAATGGAGCAATTCGGGCACAGTTTAAAGACATAGAAACTTCTTTATTTGGATATTACACCGTTCTGGGACGGTCCGTTGTAGTAAGCATGCATCGCTCTTGATCTGTGGTCAATAGATTCAATCATGGAGTGAGTCACCTACCAATGAAATCTATAGAATGCCTATAGCATTTTAAATGACATTAACGTTTATTATGTATGTTTTCTTTTCATTCCAATAAATCAGGTTGTTCATTTTTCTCGGTGAATGAAAATCTGTTTAGGGAAATGGCTAATGAATGAATAAAGAAACATTCGATGTATAGACGGATAAACGTCATCAATCATTTTTGTTTCAGGTTCATGAACGCACCATACCGAATTCCAATGAGGCAGAGAACAAGTGGACGTACGAGGACCATAAACGACTGGCTTGCTGTGTCATACACGCTTTTCAGTGAAAAAAAAAAAAAAAAAAAAAAAAAAAAACCATGATACACACGGCGAACAAACAACTATTTATTTGTTGACAAAAATGCTATCCGAAGGCAATCTCTTTGATTGTATTTAGTGGAGGAATCTACTGTGAAAAATAAAGCACACATCATCTAAAATGTCATTTCATGTAAATTTCAATTATACAATGTGTTTTTTATTTTATTTTTTATTTTTTTACAAGGAATAAAGTTTAAAAATGAGGGTTTTACACTAAAACTTTTCGGGCTCTATTGAATAACCCAAACCCAGTGACATTGCAGATTTTATTTTTGCTGCTAAATATTTACTCTATAACTGTTATGCTAAATACTGATAGAGATGTAGAACTACATTTTTAACATGGAGCGGTGACTTCACCGAAATTAAGCTTGTTCAGTAAATCTGAAAAAGAGAAAAACAAGAAATCACGAAGACCATCTTTGGAATCAATCCCAAATGGCTCATTACACGGCTCATAAAACGGTGCGTACCGATTTTTAAATTCTTTTTTTTTTTTTGCTTTTGTTGTTGTTGTTGTTGTTTTTTTAATTTGTTAGTACTGTTTTCTTTCAATCGTTTTTTGTTTTGTATTTTATTTTTGTTTGTTTGTTTGTTTTTTATAGAAACGCGATCAGTACTTCGTTTTTATGTTTAGGCCTGTGTGTAGGTATACAATGTCAGTTTCATTCAAGAGAGAAAAATGAATACGTACCTCTGTTATGGCTTCTGTGCGCATTATAAGCTATATTCCTGTAATTCTAAAAGGTTAATAAAATGCTATGTATTTATTAATTTTGTTTTCTTTCATCCCATTCTGCATTTCCTGATATAGATTGCATGAGTTGATGTTTTGGCAACGTTATTCCACTATGTCGGAGAATGTTCTAAACATTGCAATAATAGAGAATCTATGAATCGTTTGGACTTGATAACGACGACAAGTCAGTAGTAGTAAGGCAGGGATTTCCCTCATGAACCTCGCCCTGGGACTCCCCTGTTGACAGGAAGTGACGTCATTCGGGTGGCCTTCACATGGAGAAATATGGCAGACGACGAAAACGCGATTGTTGTTAGTTTTTACGACAGTTTGTTGCGAAAGTCAGACGTAGATCTGCTTGATGGCCCGAAATGGTTGAACGACAGACTCATCGGTTTCTGCTTCGAGTGAGTTGTGGGAGATATATTGCATTGCATTTCAGCATACCCATTCAAGACGGCGAACATGTATGTCTGCTAAGTGCCCCAGATTTCTGAAGGTTACTGCTTGCTGGAGAGGGGTTGTCGGTCGTCTAATCGTACATTTGGGCCTAACATGTGTCAGCGCCTAATCCATGGATGGCATAATTCCAAGACAGTGTGCTTGTGAGCTATACAGATTTCCTCAAATTATTTGGATTTAGCTTACAGTTATATCGTTTGCTTAGCGTGTAAACTTACCCGATAACAAGGAAGTACTGGTATGTCTGAGAAGAAATTTAAATACTCATTAGCTGACTAAGAACACCAAGCTCTAAGAGCTAATAGATCTAATTAGGCACAAAAATTTACCAGTTTAGTCACCTCATGCAGTAAGAGAATTTGCACAGATAAACGCAATTCATTATATTATTGGTCTCTGTATATAGGCCTATATAGGTAAGCAGAAAGAATATGACTAAGCGCGTTACAACAATTAGAGCACATTTTCCATGGATTTGTTGCTAAATTTATAACCTCAGTGAAATTAGATCATAAGGAGATTTATCATGATTAGGCGCACAACTTTCTAAGGAGTAGGCGCAATAGTACAATTAGGCGACCAACAGGGGGCACTTACACTGTTACTGGACTGTTGGTTTATTTCTTTCTTGCATTGCCCTGTATTGCTCTTTATATTGCACAGCCTCAGCAATAACGTAATATGTGCTTGCTTGAGTGAATATCTTGATCACCATAGGTTAAATTCATGATTAAATTAAAACATTCCATCGCATTCACAGTCATTTACATGCACTTATAGTAAGTTCCAAAAAGGGGTTGATTTCCTGTTGTAAGCTAATTATAACCTCCTGAACCTCAAAACTGGCAACTAGTGAGTTAGCGTTACGTTTTTAAAGATGAACTGTCACCTTTAACATAATGAGTAAGATTAACCTGCATTTTCCCAGTACCCTTAGATTTACAGGAAGGTATGCAATTTATCTGATGCCTGAATTACTCTTTTCAGTGGGAAAACAAAAATGTCCTTGATAGTATACTCATGGTGATGTAAACATACATGTGACATGTTTAAGCAGTTATTGGTTTTTCATTTCAGACAGTTAAACATGGGAAATGACATTGTTAATTGTGGAAATGTTTGTTCATATGTGTCAGTTGTCTGCAGGAAATGGACATGTTCAGAGTGTACATATGGCCACAATGTTATAAATCTGAATAACAAGTAAAGTATCATCACTTGTAGATGACGTGCTGGACATTAGTTCTGAGGTGTGTTGCAGGGTTATTCCCTGTCAACTATCACCATAAATTGAAAGTATAAAGATGTCATTATATGTTGCATTACTTTTGGTGTTAAACATCATCATGTATTTCCCTCAGAATAATGAAAGTAGGTGAAAAAGATGCACTGGTGAAGTATTGCTGCTGGTTTGAAATTTGTAATTATAGTAGCATGTTCTACACAAAAGCAATAGACACCTAACCCGTGTGGCAGGCAGTTTGCTGACACTTCTGAATTCAGTAGAAGATTAAATGTGCCCTTTAGAGTACTATTTCGTATAATATTTTATCCTGAATGAACTGCCATTGATGTGGAAAATGTAGGTCGGGTCAGACAAAGTATGTTGTTGAGTATAGTATAGGAACAGAGAGTAATTCTCTTTACTTGTATGCAGCCCTGTTTGTGGTATCAGGTGGTTCACTCAGAGTGTAGCATGTTCTAAATAAAGACATCTTTGCACATAAAGATTTCTGAATGCCAGTAGATTTGTTAATGTACATAAGATCAAGTTTATGTTATGTATTACCTGTACGCATACTGCAGCAGGCATGTGAAATGTACTGATTTCAGAATATTTTCTCTCAGTTTGCTTTAAGATCTACTACATTGGGTCAAATATACAATTAAAAACTTCAGACCATTATGCTAGAATATTAGATTTTATGCTTTGTTTTAGGTTATAGTAAGTCTAATCTGATGTTAGCTTTTATGTACAACAGATGCCCTGCTACCCCTTCTTTGTGGTAATTATAAATAATCTTGATTTTATTGACTTCAGACTAAGTCTGATGTCATGTGGTTGTATAACAGTATTAAATACTTGATATTATGTTGATTAAATCATTGACAGTATTTATGAATGTATCAGGCAGAAAAGATACATACAGACATCATCCATTTTAAAAGATATGAGGGAATGTCCTTATGGAGAAGTGTGATTGGTGTACTGCCAGGTTTTCCAGGCCAATGAAAACACTGTTTGGCATCACACCTTCGTGTTCACTCTGCTGACTATGTAATCAGAGCATGATGTAGATGTGTTCTAGCTAGGCTGCCTAAAAAATGACACACTTTATTTACAGATGTGGCACATAATTACAAACCCTATGTATTCTTAGAAGACATAAATGAGAAGAAGCAGAAAAAAACTTCCAGCTATGGCTCAAGCATAGAGTAATGCGTTTGTGTACAGTGTAGAAAGTCTGGGTTAAATTTGAACAACTGTGGTACATTGTAACGGTTTGTTGGCACGGTGTAGAAACAGGAATTCCATAAGAATTTGTGGCTATGTTTTTATAGATGAACTTGCCATTTTGCTTATTATAGTGAGTCTTTGGAGATGTGGACATTTACATGTACATGTATACCAATACGTCTTTGGCAGTAACACATATAGAATGTAGTATGCAAAAATTACCTCAAAAACAGCTTGTAATATATTCACCAAATATCTGTGTGAACCATTGCCAGTTTTCATGTGTGAAATTACATTAAGATTACACATATTTTAAGGCACAGCCATTTTGGTGTGAATACTGGTGTAAAATACATATAGTTAAGCATACGTGAGGTACTTGCATCATCTATGTGATATTTGGGGTTGACCACAGCATGCATGTTCAAATGTACAATCGTCTACATGTTTGTCTGTAAGCAGCCTTAAACTTGGTTAGGCTTGCGCTAAAGATATTTTAGGATTAAATGGTGTGAAGGGCAAAAAACAGCTCATGTTGACCTACATTCAGTATGCCTATAGGGCAGACAGGCCAGACAGTTATACAGAGAATAATTGTGCTAGTGTGAAAGGGCCTATGCACTTAATGGAAAAACACACTGGTTCAGCACTGGTTTGCTGATGTAGTACACAGAGGTTAGGAGTTATTGAGTTATTATCTTTGTAATGTTTCGTTCACTGGCCACCTGACATAACCATCAGTGTACAGAGTGACAATGACACCGAAGCCTTTCAGTAATGTTGTTAAGTTGCTGTGAGTTTAGGTCCAGCTGGCTTCTCCACTGGCTGTAGGTGGGATCGTCTGATAGGAACCTGCAGGTTTGGTTTTCTCCCACCATAATTCTGGCTGCCATCGAATAAAAGAAATATTCTTGGATATGATGTAAAACTGCTAAAAGGAAATAAATATATAAGTGAATTGAACCTCACTTCATTTACAAATATTTGTCATGTGAACATTTCTTTTTCAGGTATTTTGAAAAAGAACAGTTCAGCCATTCAGCCGACAGAGTAACATTTATAAGCCCAGAGGTTACACAATTTATAAAATTAGCTGCAGGTAAGTTTCTGTTGTTTGCATTTGATTCTTTGTGTATAAGATAGAAGGAAGTAGGATGTGAGTTCGTGGTTAAGATACCAGCCTCTCCATCATAAAGTCACCTGAGGTGGAGGTTCAATCCTATTCTTTAGCAAGGGGATTTCCCTGCTTTAGCTATTCTCAGGAGATAAGTGATGCCTCCTCTATGGTCTTACATGAAGTGTGCTGAACACCAGTTGTTTTGCCTCGATTAATCTGGCATTTCTAACAAATATGAAAATTCTCCAGTAACTTGTCATTGGTCATTGGTTTACCACCTGTGGCCGTTCTTGCACCTATTAAACTTACATTGATCTTACAAGTGAGAAATGAGTAGTAATATTGCAATCTCTGCAAAATTTGTTTTGTTGTGGACCTAAGTCCACTATTGTTTTTGTTCGTGTTTTTATTACACTTTTACAGTATATTATTTGAAGATAATAATGATTGTCATCAGTTTGTTCCTGACTGGTGCACATACATGTACTTGCTTTTGTTGTTGAACAGCAACAGAGCTAGGTGCATTCCTGGAGCCCCTGAATCTGCCAACGAAACAGTTTGTCTTCCTTGCTGTCAACAATAATCAATCCACCAACCAAGCAGGAGGAACACATTGGTACGTCTACTTCAACTGCTTTACCAGACAATTGTTATACACTGCTTTCTTTCCCACCTTTCTGGTGTGCTAGCAAAATTCATTTACAAGCTAGAAACTTGTCCACCTTTGCACCTTGGCCAGTGATTAATACAGGGGGTAACAAGTTAATATGAAAAAAAAAGGCAGGATGTCCATAAACAGTTGAAAACATTTTGTTAATGTTCTTTCTTTCTGCCAGTCAGCAAGCAGTGAAAATGCATTTTGACCATGTTTGTAACCTTTAAAGCAGAATTGTGTTGGTTTTTATTGGGAGTGGGGGACCATAAGTAAAAGCAAATTAGTTTCTTCAGTGTGTGCGGATGTATGATCCTGGCTGAGATCCTCTTTTTGTCAAATTCCAGGTTTCATCGTTGGAGTGCATGTTCACGTACTTTCTCAGTTTGCTTGTATTAAGATAAGCTTTTCCGCTATTAATTCATAGGATCTTGTCTTCATTACCTGTGTGTTACAAGTGTTAGTGCATGACCACCTGATGGAGGTCTGGTGGATGTCACGCTACGTTTATGAAAAATAAAAGTTTGAATATGTTAATACATATGTATGTACATGTTTCAGGAGCTTACTGCTGTACAACCGACCGAGGCAAGAATTTCAACATTATGACTCTAATACTGGAGCAAACAAACTTATTGCAAGTGAACTTGCTAGAAAGTTACAACCTTTTGTCAGAGGTAAAGTAAATAACCTCTCTGTAATGTCTCACAAGCTATTTCTTTTTTGATCAATGTAAATGTTTGTGCAATTTGGGTCTAGAGGGATTGTTGCGCTACATGTGTAATGTTATGAAATGTTGAAGTTACTGCATGCTTTAACATCTTTTGTGGCATAGATCTAAACAGCATTGTAATGTATTATAAAGATGATGTATGAGACCCAAATTGCCAGGAGAACAGGGTAGACCATCTTATCTTTTGATTTGTTTCTCCATCATGATTTCTTTTGGAGGTTACACAGCTACGGTCTATATTGTTAAGTTTTAAATTGTAACTGTCTAGACTTTCAAACTGTTACAGATAACAAAATGACGTGAAATTGAACCATTCTTTGGACTGGCAGTGCATGCAGGTTACATTTATGAAGAGCAGTTTAGTTTGTTAGAAAATGAGACACTTCCCAGGTTATGCAGTCGTGCTTCTCATTATAAATAACAGCTACATTTGTTAAGATTAGCTGTTCCAGTAATTTATGCTGCAATTTAAATTCAGGCAATTACTGGCAATCTCTTAGAATTCTCCTTGTTGAAGTTGAAGCTCATACAATTGCATATTTTATATAGAATTTTTTGTGTTATTTAACTGATGTATGAATCAGTAACATATATTGTGTTTTAGTTATTTATAACATACACCGGCCATTGTTCATATATTGTTTTATAATTTGTACAGCACCAGCTGGGCGGCTAAAATTCATTGAAAAGGACTCTCCTCAACAAACCAATGGTAAGCTGTTTTAGGTGGAAGCATGAATGAGTTTTAGTCAGGTGATAAGGCAGTTGAACTTGTGACAAGTGCACATGCGCCTTGAGATACTACTTTAATGGTGACAGGTATTTAATAATGGTGACAGGTATTTAATGTAGGTCATAGGAAAAAATGTCAAGTCACCAGCCCACAAAGGAGATACAGAACTCTGAGGCTTCTTCACAGTTGGTTCTGATTTCGTTGTTGGTATCAACCAATAGAACCGGTGGAATGGTGGCACTGCAGATATAGCAGTGGTCAAATAAAAAATAACAAGAATTAAGTCAAATCAAACAACATTAAAATTAGTGTTAAAGATTTTACATAAATGTAATGTCTCATGCTGTTTATAAAAGTTTAATTCTTGTCTTTTCAGGGCATGACTGTGGTGTGTATGTTGTGGCTGTGGCAGAATACATGAGCAAGGAACTTGTGGAAGGACTCTGTATACCATTGTCAGATACCGTCACGTCAAAAGTCATTGAAGATAAAAGACTTCATATCAAAGAAATTATTGAAGACATTGCAGCAAAGCCAGAACACTCAGCATCTGGTGGTAGCTGATTACCCTCAGTGACAATTCTTGGCGCCAAATAATAACAGTTATAAGTAAACTACATGTATAACCAAACCAAGTATTATCAACTTCACAATGTAGTCTGTGACTTACAACCTTGAATTATGAACAGGTATTGTATGATGTTGAAGTGTAGCAGTTAAAGGACTGGTGTGTCAAGAGGACTCCATAGTGGACTGGAGCTGTGTCCAACAAGCCACTTGGGAATTGACAAGCAATGCAGTGATCATCAGAACTCTGCATCTCCGTGAACCAGTCATATAATAAGTGCAAAAAGAGAGTATGGCATCTAAACCTATAAACACTGTTTGCAGCCACCTAAAACTCAGCAAAGCTTGCCTGAAGTGAAAGTGACAGCATTGTCTATTTCATTTTCTGGAGATTTTTAGATCATGACATGAGATTATTGTTAATGATGTCATACCATCATCGAATGTATGCAACTTTTACATCACTAATTGTGAAAGTTATTTTGCTGGGGAGATGGCCGTTTCCATTCAAAAAAAGTCCAAGAACTTATGGGATATACCGCGCCTTTCTATTGGGCTAAGCAAGGTTGAAGAGAAACATAAATGCTCATGGACGTTTTGTGTATGAAATCAAATCACACTGCTGTGTTTTCCTTCTTTTAATATATGGTTTGTTTAATTTTGTTTGTATAATCACACAAAATGTCCTAATGTGTTTTAAATACAAGTGTGTGAAAAAGATATCCCTCCACAATGGATTAAACCATCCAGTGTGAAGTAAGTATGTGTTTCTGAACACAGAGAACTTCCCAATAATCGTCATAATTTCCACTTTTAATTTTCTTTAACGTGGAATCAAGTGTGACGTGTAATACTGTTCTGTGAAGTCATGCCATTTAATATGTGTTGATAATTTATAGGTGACTGGTCGTGAAGAAAAATTGGACTAATGCAAATTTAATTAGCATGAACATTGCAAAAATCATAGAGGCTAAATTAGAAAATGCTCAGTGCAGGCTAACTGTTTTCTGTCGTCAGCATTTTCCACTGACAATCTTGTTAATGGCTGAAGGCGAATGAAGTAAAAGGTATAATACAAAAACTGATATTTTGTAACTTAAACGTGATACTGGATATCGGGTTTGTTAAATTTCTGATGTGTGTTAAATACCTTCATTAATCAGGTGTTACTCATGCTCGTTTGTTCTCGACCATGTCTGATGAATGGTGTGTAATGTGAAAATTTCGCAGGTGAATTCCGTATTGGGTCACTGATGATTGCATTAATACGAAGTTATATCTTGCTTTTAATGTTATGATCAAGTGAAAGATGATTTAGTCCAACGCGGAGAAATGTAGTGTTTACAAGAGTGAGTGTCTTTGATGAACATGACTCTTCCAGCACTCTCCATTCTATTTTGTCTGATTTGGTCCAAAATGTATGACACAATGGCGGAGAACGACTTTGAGGTCTCGCTATTATTTTTACGTAGGTTTTCCTCCTTATTTATTTTAATCCTTAAGTGCTAACATGGTAAAGACTGGATCTCTTCGAGTTGATGTTTCGCTCCCTGGTACAACATGCCTGAAGATCATAACAACGTAGAGCTGAGCATAGCGGCATATTTGTGTTTGTTTCTATAATAAAAACACTTATTCTAACATCACACTGTTGGCGTTACCAGAAGTGAAACCGACAAAAAACAAAAACAAAACAAAAAAATGGGGATAAAAAAGAAACCTTGATTACACATGCGTCTTTTAATTTGAAGTGAATAGCCTGTATGGAATTGAGATGATCATGCATTTATTATTGAAAATCGACACACATGAAATCTGAATGGTGAAAGTGGTTCAATTAGTTGTGTGAAAGCATTGTTTGGTGGACTATTCCCCAATGCACTATTACTATTGCCTGAAAATGCACCGCATGCTCATCATAAGTGAAACGTGTTATATATACATTTAACTCATCCCCTTAGTATGCATACTATGTCATGATTGATTCCGTTACAACCAACTGGCATAAATTACTTATCGGTACTGTGAGGGAACTGTAAAGGCAGCTTTATGGTATTGCAGCCCTCTTAATATTCAGAAAATTCTATTTACAAGTTCAATGTATCCGATATATTGATAAATAAAATGTGATTCAACAACATGTAGTTCTATGTTTCTCCTGGGAATATGCTGCATAATTATATGAGATTGAGATTTCTTGAGAAATTTATGAACTGTATGCATGACGCGTTCTGTTTAGTTCTTGTCTAATTTACTCGGTACAGTTGCACATAAAAGGAAGCAAAATGTGAGCCAGTGTGGTCCGATAACTCCCAGAATAGAATTTCAGTAAGTACCGGGTAAGGCGTCTTTTGGTAATTAGTTTGTATCGAAAGTTGCTGCATAACTTTACGTGGATCTCAGGATTGTCCGGATTTAAGTTATTTAGGTACATTAATGGTTCTAAATACATGTGTCCTGCGAAAAACACAAGCGCTAATCGATGTACTGTATTTTTCGTGAAGAAGGGCCGCCAGGATGACTTGGTGTCGCTTTATATTAACTGCTATTTCAATCTGTGCACTACAATTTACACGGTACGGTGGTGTTCGTAATCATTTTCGTCCTTTGTGTTATTTGTTTTTAGAAAATGGTCTTGCGATTATTGACCCAGAACGCAAATTTTGGTCGACGGCTGGTATACGAATGTCGGTTTAGTAGCGTAGATTTGCCACGATGTAGTGGGCGGGTAACTTGAAGAAGCTGTCGCCCTTCTCTCCGTCCCTCCTATCTGCCTCACTTTGAACGCTATATTTGGTTGGGATCGCCTTTTCGTCTTTTTGCAGCGATGGTTACCGTAGGTCAAAATATCTCATGTGTCTGTATCTTGCCAAAGGTCGGTTGTTTACTCCGGTTTCCACCATTTATTAATACCGCCGCCATCATATAGGTGAAACAACCTTGAGAATGGAGTTAAACAACAACAAAATTTGAGAAAAAGTTATGTTGTAGACCAATTTGCCTCCACCCTCACCTAACCTTTTGACCAGGCGTGAGCGCAGGTGGAAGCATTAAAGAATAGTCACTTTGGTAGCTTTTCAGCCACCCCTTCATGCCACGTGGCAAGGTTTCCCCAAGAAACTTGACAGCCTTAAGACAACTGGATTACTCTAGCACTGTACTGCTTAATACATTTTGTAGGCTTGAGTTGATGTCCCTTACACTTTGATACCTTTATTTCATTCAATGAACAAACCTAGGCTGCTGACTTTTTTTTTTCGTTGTTTATAACGCCATATTCAAGGTCTTCATATTCGAAACATTATAAACCAAAGGGAACGTAGATGCTTTTTATTCGATCACAGGAATTAAAAACTGACTTTTTTTACACATTATAATGAATATCAAGGCATATGCCTACATAGTTCAAATAAATGGTGACCATTACACTTCATGTGAATCATCGAGTACTTAAAGTGAAAAGGCTGATTGTAGTAAAGGCTTATATCTCCCCCTCCTTAATTCACCTTTCCCATCATCAATCCCGGCGTGCCTGAATGTGAAGTGTTCGGTTTAATGGTGGCCGTGACCTTCGTGATGCACATTGCCATGATGATCCTCCTTACCGTGGTGCATGTGTGGGCTGTTGTCGCCATCCTTGGCATTTGTCTGTGACATAGCTTTGTCTTTTCTGCCATGGCGCATACACTTCCCATGTTTCCCATGGCCATGCATGTGACCTTCGTGATCGTGGTTTTTATGGTCGCCGTGAGGATCATGGTGGTGGTCTCCGCTGTGGTCATGGACGTGCGACTCCCAGTGGCCCCCTGGTTTGGCGCGCACGATGGTACAACAAGCAATGCGCCCTCCAGCATTGCCAGTTTTCAAACTAGCTGCCGTTCCACCTTTACCTAGATCGTCCTCTCTTTCATGAATCTGAAAAAAATAGTCACAACTGATGTAGACTTATGTGTTATAATGTTGCGTTGCTTTCGTTATATTGCAAGAGGAAGAAGACGACATACACATCTCCTTACTGTTTCAAGCCGACTTTTTTCTTAAAGTAGAAGGCACCCCGAAACTGCAAACCTCCACCCCAACTATCGATGCCTCGTTCGTTACAAACGTAGCGGCAATATTCCGCATTTCTGTTTAACTTGTCAACAGATTGAATCAGTTCAAAAATTCCTAGGTCCGAATCCCCATCCCATGCCTGATCAGCATTCCAAAGATTAATGAATTGGTCCGTTCCACAAGGTGACCTATCCTCAGAATTTCATCCAAATCGTCGCATAACTTTTCCCGTAAAATTTTTGACAGACGTCCGTAAAAACATAATCTCGTTTGAAAGCTTTTCTCGACCAAGATCTTTTTTATGTAATTTTACCTCCAACAATAAGTCACCCAGAAAACTGAAGATGATTTCAATATTTGTACGAGATCTCAACTGACTTTATGTAATGTTGTGGTATCTTGACTAAATTTTCGCCGTCAAGTCGTTCACATGTCTCTGCTGGTTTTTAAACTTAATCAGTATGTGTAGGTAAACTATATTGGCATATTATAATTACCACAAGGGCTCTCCCAATTACGTTGTGGTAACCAATCAGTGTACTTCTGGAATCGTTCATGACCACTTGTACTTTCCCCTCGTCGTCACAACGAATGTTACCATAATCACCAGCATGCCTGCAAAAGAAAGTATGTTTTGTTTTGATAGGAGCTAAACGTCGCTTTTAACATTATATGACGTCGCCTTGTAATGGATCAGAAGCATTGCGCACATAATAAGCGGCGTTAGGAGTAGAGGGGGTAGCAGGGGATCCGATGCAACCGCACTTTCAAAAACGGGGAGGGTTGGGGGCGTCAAACGTTATGCTCGCCCCACATTTATCAACTCAAATATATTAAAATAAATCCACAACACAAAATACGCACTGCTGTGGAATTCGACTGTACGTTTTGTTGAGTCTGTTCATAAAAATCAACAAAATGCAAATTTATTGGTATCCTAACATTTTGTAAGTTGCACATAACGCCGTCAAACGATTTCTCGCATATTTATAAAAACTAAACCACCAACAATATAAAAGACTACACCATAGAGAGTGTATCCAGTGCGGCGACGACAGTTGATAGGTGGCAAATTGTCACACATAACGTGTGAAATCCACACATTGCTAGTTTACCTAAGGCAGTTAGGGTGAACTGTTTACGAGGATACTGAAAAGTAGCTGACACGCCATTAAAAGTTGTGGATATACCCATTTTCGGCAAGGCGATGCAATAACTAAATAATCATGGTAAGAAGTTATACCTGAACGTTTAACAGCACAAAAACGATAAAATATCGAGTTTACTTTGTGTCATAATGTTGGCTGGTACATTGTAATTCACTTAGCCATGTATGGATTGTACTACATGTATATGCACAAGTGCATTAGGACAACCAAAATTCTGTTAGGAGTTTTTTTGAAGGCGTTTTTGCGTCAAAGTGGTAATTTCCAACGCTTAAGGTTTCCACCTAACGCTGAAAATGCATTTATTCTGATGACCAGCTGATTCTACAAATAGTTTTATTAATTTTTATTATTAACTAATTTTATGCCAAAATGTAGAGCACTCAATGACAACCTTACTGACGGATGCAATATATCTTTATTCTCCCCGCCCCCAGCTCCCTTGAAACGCTTCCACGTACAAATTTCCACCCAGGATCTCAGAGCTTATGGGTCTTTGGAGACACCGGGTCCCTCGCTTGATTTATAGTGGTGCTTCACTGGAACGCCATTACTTTGCCTGTGCTGGTGTTTCAAAGAGTTCTCGTAATAGAAACGACAAAGTTAATATTCTATGGAAGTCGTTCCCCTAAAGGATCTTTCACACAAAGTTTAAAAGTATTAAAATACATGTACTGTGCAAATTGTGACCGAAATATCGGGGCATTTTAGTTGGCTATAGCATCTAAAACAACAGGAAAATTGACCTTTTATTATAAACAAATATACACCCAAATATCATATGTTTCAGAAGTGTAAAAACAAAAACTGTATGAAGATATTAAGTTTTGAGGGATTTGATGCATTTCCTATACACACACCACCGCCTTTCCGCTTCACCCCCTTTTAGCATTTAATTTAGAGTTTAGAGATATTTTGCACATTATTTAAGTTTTATAAATATCCGAAGTTACAATCAGTCGACAAACAAATAAACCTTGTCGTATGATACAGCCATATAGCAATGTACAAGATCGGCCGTAACCATTTTCATGGATATGTAATAACTACAGGAGTGGGCATAACTCTGCTGTAACGATGAGTTGAATTTAAACAGAGCTTCAGGTGGTATTGCACGAAGAAATTACCTGATGTCATCGACAGGGGCCCCATGATCCATTCCGAAAGGGTTGAAGTGAGAGCCCGTAGACTGGCAGCCATCACTGAGGTCCCCAAATTCATGCACGTGCAGTCCGTGTTCATACTGCATCACGCCATCTTGAATCTCGAATCCTTCCAAGTCTACCTTCATTTCCACAGGGCCGCCATAAATCTGATAGGAGAAATAACATGTACCAGCACCATATACCCACTGAAAAAGATACATATATCTATTAACTTGTAAAAGTGATCTTGAAAAAGTCATCAACTGTCCCTCAAGGATTGACCACTAGCTGCTAGGTTGTACCCAAATAGTATGATTTCAACTTCACAGACATCTTAACTGACATCAATCATGGGATGTTTAAGCTGCGTAATTACACATGATCGTTCACAAAGTTTATGGCTTAGTGATAAAATAACACAATCGTCGAATGGCATAAAATACACCTTACTACTAAACTGTTATGTATAGACACATAACCGGCTATGTTAGTCGACTTGAAGATACTTGGAGCTGCAACACAGGATTAGTCAGTTTATGAGTCGTTGATTCTCTAACGAACTAGTTCTCTCCTCACCGAGCCTGTGCAATATTCAGCGAGTTTATAATTTTCCCACAATTGTATGTGTACCTGAGAATTACAATTATTCAGCTCCTTCATGCTGTCAATTCTCGGAATATTCAAAAGACTGAACTTCCGATTTGCCATAAGACGCAATATAATAAGGGAAAATACGAAACACGGTAATGTTAACCCTGTCCAAGGAAATCGTAAATTCCTTGATCCCTTACCAGTTGTCTTAGATGAACTGAACCAGTGACCTTTGACCTTTTCTCCGTTGGAACTCCAGTATTTGGCCCCATGGCACAGACAGCATAGACGTAATCCTCTGCAGCGCAAGCACACACAGTTTTGTCAGGTTTTAGTTAGGTCTATAAGTGGTAGCACTATAAACATGATAAGTAACGTCCGTAGAACATCTGTCCACCACCAATGTGGTATGCCGAGGCCTATCAAATCAACATGTGAGAAATTGTGTCAGTAACTTGTATTTCCGCGGGAACTCCGGTTCCTTCCATGCGTAAAACTGACTGCCATCTTATAAAGGATGCTAAACAACCATCAAATAAAACAGTAAATAAATAAATGAATAAATAAACATGGTAGAGACTACTATCATATTGATAGAGGGATAAAAGCATTACAGACTAATACATACTTTTGAAGCACGCGGAGAAGTTTTGGTGTTTGCCTGATTCTCACAAGCTTGTTTGCTTGTGACATATGGGAATTATAGGATAAAGATCTGAGCTGGAATGTAAATTATCAAACAGAACACCCATTTTCAAAAGTTCAACTCCAATAGAATTGAGAACAATGTCACCAGAATTTAGATAAAGCATTTGAATAAGGTCCACTGACATACCTTTCACAGCAGATTCAACGTCACGCATGTGTTTTATTTTTTACCTATATTAGACACCAATCAGGTTATCTCACCAGAGTGGTCATGTTTGGCGGCATCCTCCCCGTGTGAATGTGGTCCATGATGACCTGGGTGATCTTGTCCGTGGTCGTCGTGATACGGGCCATGATGTTGAAGAGCTCGCGCACACATTGCGCAAGCGTGCCCACCTCTACTTCCGTGACCACCATGATGCCCGTGATGGTCGCCATGATGATCGCCATGGTGTCCCTCACGGCCATCATGGTTGGTGCAGTTTTCACCAGCCTCGTGGATGTGAATATGAATGTCGTTATCACCTTCGTGATGTTCCGGGTGGACGGCATTCATATCCTCCTCTGTCGATGCATCACTCATCATTTTAGCTTTCCTTCCTTTCTTCCCGCCCTTTTTCTTCTTCGTGGGCTTCGCGGGCTTCGTCGGCTTCTTAGCCATGACGTCGGCAGCTGCAGGTTTATCATGGTCGTCATGGTGATGGTGATGCTCGACCTTCTCTTCACAGTTCCCGACCTCGTGTAAATGGACGTGGACGTTGCGACCATTCTCCGAGTGAATGTGATGGACTTCTACAAAACGAACAGAATCTTTCGAACGGAACAATATAGAAATACAGGTTTATTGTCAATAAAC
Organism: Acanthopleura granulata; assembly: GCA_016165875.1. Taxonomy (NCBI): domain Eukaryota; kingdom Metazoa; phylum Mollusca; class Polyplacophora; order Chitonida; family Chitonidae; genus Acanthopleura; species Acanthopleura granulata. The sequence continues at coordinate 22,547,786 of JABBOT010000004.1, forward strand.
ACATTTGTGTAAGTACGCACACACAATCTGTGATTACGTAAAGCCTTGTGAGGTATGATGATGACATATGATTATGTCTTATGTTGACGTCATGCTCTGTCCTGATACACTCATGATGATAGCGTGACTAGTGATCATGAATGGTATACAACCTAAGTACTCCTGTAATTTTAAACTTACTTCATACAACAGCTTGTTCACCATACTGGTTCCTACTTTATACTGTTCAAAATTTACTAACACTTCAACTGAATACCGTCTTCACACTGACAAGACCGAGGCTCGTGAAGAGGATTTGGGGAGATCTCAGATACCTCACTGCGTGCCGTTTTATTCAGATTTTCCGCCCGGGGAACTTTTCCAGACGTCGACAGCTTATGGTCCATTGCCGATGTTTATTCATACTTGCCTATTTTTTTGGAACCGCAATTGTTGCATACATTCGCATTTTGGGTCACTCGTTTATTTCCGGTTTAGATAACTTTATTTCCTCTCGTCAGTATTTAAATATTCTAGGCCTGAATGGTACAACCATACAAGTAACACTGCACGGGTTACCCGGTGCAAGAGTTCACCCGTCGACATTCTATCCAGTTCAGGCTTAATGATGTCATATCGTCTTGCTCGCCTGATGCAATGTATCTGCAAATAGGGGGTAATGATCTGAGTGACCTATTTTGGTCCCTAGAAGAATTGTCTGACAATATTTTAGCACTCGTGGATTTTATTTTTGAAATCCATGCCTCAATTAAATGCATTATCACTTGCCAATTAATACGGCGTTTTTCTAGTCGTACCCACTCAGTACCAGTGTCAGAATATAACGCTAAAGTAGGCCTGACAAATGACATATTACGCTCATCTGTTGATAACATAAACGGCAAATACAAAGGTATTATCTTCTGGCAACATCGTGGATTATGGTCCAACATAAAATCTCTAATAGGTCCAGATCGTGTTCATTTAAATAACACCGGCTTAGCCAGATATGAACAAAGTGTGAAGGTATCTATAGTCCATTCATATGCATTGGTTTTGTTTTGAATTCAAACAGAATGAGTGATACAAGAGCCTTTACATTACTGCATTACACAGTTTACCATTTGTCGTGTCACTTTTACTGTCTGCAGACCTGTGCATTTTTCTGCATATACAAATATGTAAACTTCATCTATTACATACCAATTAAATGCGCTCATGTTAAACAGAGAGTGTCTTTTCAAGTTGGATATAGTTGCAAAATTATAAATTATCTTTTGCTGTGGAAGGGTAGACCTATAATCTATTCAACTCGAATCTGTCTGATTGTTCTATGCCTGTTTTCTGACACAGCTAGGCCTACGTACAACATTAGCAGGCTGTGTGTCGACTGCTTCTAACATACTGTGACAGCATGTCTGGTTAATAGAAAATTAAACAGAAAAATTATTTTTTATTATTTGTATATTTAGTGAAATGCCAGTATTTCCTTCACTGATAAAAGTGTTATTTTCATTGCAGTAAAATATCACATTTTGACATTTCACGCCCAGACGTCATGACATCAAAAAAAAAAAACAAACATTTTATTTCATAGAGTTTCAATCTGATGTCGGCGGAATGACGTCATAATGCAAGTTTAGTCAACTGCTACATTCTCACCATGTCATATAACGACGTCACGACGTCACGCTCTAGGGATGTCTATGACAGCCTACGGCTTCGCGTCTCGTGGGTTATCATTTCCACCTCTCACTCGAACTATCTTATGGTATTCAACCTACACTGTGCAGTATTCTCTATCTACTTAGGGGACAGTGTGTCCAAATATTTTCAGGGATAATATACCATGTTTTAGGAGAGAGTGTGGGCCATTATTTCCCAGTGACAGCATTCCCTCTTTAGGTGACAATATGCCCCAATGTTTTGAGGGCTAGTATACCCTGTTATGGGTGACAGTGTGCCTCAATAATTTCAGGGATATTACATCCTGTTTTAGGGGAGAGTGTGATCGATTATTTTTCAAGGTCAGTATTCTCTGTTTAGGAGACAGTGTTCCCCGATAAATTTTCCAAGAAGCTATGCCTATTTTAGGGGACACTGTGCCCCAATATTTTTGGAGATAATATGTCCTGACACAGCAAATAGCCATAAGGCTGTTACAGCATACAGTACTGCATAAGTTTTACATGTATTTCTGTTGAATCATACCTGCACATCTCCTTCCCTTCCTTTTTTGCATGCTTTTTCTGAAAGAATAATGGGCTCGAGGCGCAAAACGAAATCCCTCAGAACCGACGGGAAAAAAAGTAGTAAACAAGCACCGGGTCCTGCTGTCACTAAACCAGCCAAGGATCCCACATGTCCTTCTGTCTGTGTAACGTTCCCGTCCCCTGCCGAGGATGCTCAAGAGGTGATGAAATTGTTGCAGCAAGGCTTCTCAGTAACCCAAGAGCTCCTGGCTGCCATCCACCCATCTGACTCAATCCTCGATTCAGAAAATGGCCACCTCGATCTATACCCTCAAGAGGGCCGGGACAGTTTTCTACTTCCGATCCTACATGTGCGACTCCCGATTTGATATATACATTTCTTGAGCAAATTATTGGTCTGATCAAGTATGGAAACATCATCCGTCTCATTAATCAGCAGTTCAGTTTTAACACCGCAAAGTTCTGTGATGAGAATTTTAGAAAATTGGGCACGTACGAACCACTGACCTAGGGTGGAGTTCACGGTGAGTTTATGTACATTAAAAACAGTCGTCCACTTTCCAAAAGGTTATTGTTTGGGACATTGTCAGCACGGGAAATGCACAAACAATAACTGCATTCAAAAACACGAATGTTTGAAATGTCATGACAAACAATACTTCTCGAGATGCGCTCAGAACAAACCAACAAGTGCAGCTTCTCACACCGCCTAAGGTTGACAAACTTGCTCAATATCTTGCGACATATGATTCAGTACAAGCCACTGCTGGTTTTCATTTAGACATTAAAGATTTTACCAATTGCTCTGTCCCACACAACCACGCTTCTGCCATTGTACAAGCGAAATTAGTACAAAAAATTATCCTTAAACGCATAACAGGTCCTTTCTCAAGCCCACCGTTTGATAGTTTACTCTACACTCCTAAAAGTATAGTCCCAAAGAAAGAAGAAGAAAAATTCGCCTTATTCACGACCCGTCATTCTCAGAGAATCCCGCATCTATCTACTCATGTATACCGGATGATTTCAAAAAAGTTCAATATGAATTTGTAGACAATAGTATAAATTTAGTTCAAACACATGGCCGACATTGTCTAATGTCAAAGGTAAACACTGAGAACGCATTTCCTGTTCATCCCGACGAATATAAGTTTCTCGGTTTTATCTGGAATGGAGAGTACTATTACAATCAGCGTCTACCGATGATCACTACACCATCTTGTAACATTTTCGAAAGGCTGTAGCCGCTGCCTACAGTAGACTGTAGTATGCTGACTAAGTATAAAGCTGTGGGTATGTCTCGACTTCTTTCTTGTTGGCCCACCAAATACACAAAAATGCAGTGAAGACCTCGCGCGCTTTAAGAAAGACCCGTGTAACATGATAGCATGTTGAATCCAAATCAGTTATCACCATTTACGGCACCGAAATCGATTCAAAGGAAATGGCTGCATGTTTACCCACGGACAAGATATCCAAAACTTTAGGCCTTGTAAGAACATATCAGCCCAGGAAAACAATCAGCCTACATGAACTGCTATCCTTGATAGGGTATTTGAATTTCTGTTGTTCCGTTGTTATACCCGGTAGAGCTTTCTTGGAACCTTTTCAAGACTTTACTATTGGTTTCTCAAAACCACATCACTGTAAAGCTGAATAACGAGACCAGAGCCGACATACATGCATGGTTGAGTGTCTTGAACATGTTTAATGGAAAACCGTGTTTCCTATACAGTGAGTGGTTGTCTTCAGATACAATTAAACTGTACACAGATGCAACTAGAACACATTATGATTTTGCCGCTGTGTTGGGAAAACTTTGGTTTGCTTGCCCATGGACACACAAAACCAGAGATCAGGAGATCACATCTAAAGAGTTCTTTCCGATTGTCTCACCACTAGAATTATGGGCATGAAAGCTAATGAAGCATAAATTCCTTTCTATGACCGACAATGCCGCATTAGTGGATATTGTAAGCAAGATGTCATCCAGGTCAAAAGTGATTATAAAACAGCTACGCTTGTCATCGCCGCAATGCAACACAATATCCACTTACCGGCAAAACACATTCCTGGAAAATATAATACTATTGCCGGAAACCTCTCTCGTTTCAATTTTCAGGTGGCACTTCATCTAGCACCATGGCTCTCTCCAACCCCTGCCCACATTCCATCACAGATTTACAGGCCCTAACGGCTTTACTACAACAGGTGTCTTACTCAAGAAGTACAATCTCACCACATTATCAGGCCATTTCACATTTCTCCTCATTTCACAAACAAATTCATCGTGATCGACCTATATTTTTAATTTCGACTAATGTTTTATCCATCTATATTAGCTTTTTGTTTGTGGAGAATTGTTCGTCAAGAAAAATATGCTCCAACATTTCAGCTCTCCACGCTGTTCACAAACTTTCAGGAGTACCGGATTTGGCTGAGAAACGTTGCTTAAAGAGAATGTTAAAAGGTCTTCCGATAACTCTACCCATACTTGAAATACTGGTCCAAGTCCTTGACCATATTTGTTCGTCCTACAATTGAAAACTGCCGTTTAAGGTAATGTTCCATTTGGCTTTTCACGCTTTCTTGTGAGCCAGGGAGTTTATAGTGTCACAGTCCTCTTGGGCAGATAAAATCCTCCAGGTGACCGATGTTCAGTTCTTTCATGAAATACACAGCAGGTTTAAGGGTATGAGTTTGATTTTACTAATTACAAACATAGCAACCCTCAACCCGTTAAATTATTTGTCCCCTTTTATTAGGATCCCAGTTTGTGTCCAGTGTTGGCTTTAAGGCATAACATTAACTTGTCTCGTCACTCATCAGATCCACTATTTCACTTTGCAGATAATACCACAGTTTGATATTCATGTTTTAGACAAGTTCTGAAATCCGCGCTGGTGTTTTCACGCCTTAATCCGCAACAATATAAAAGCCATAGTTTTCGAATTGGTACTGCGACAAGCGCTGCAGCCAGTGGCATCTCCAACAAACTCTAAATTCTTAAGTATTGCCGTATAGAACTCCTCCCCAGCATTCATATAATTTTCACAACCCAGATGTCTTCACTTTCTACTCTACATTACCTTTTTAGTATAGAACGGATGTATTTCCAGAGAGGTTAGTTTTGCTCGCTCACGATATCTACCTTCTATGCTTCTTTCTATATGTTACAGCTTTGTAATACGAGGGAGGCCAGCACTGCCTACTCCCTATCCGCTTGTCATATTTTCTTAAAATCACCATAGCATATCATTGTATATAAAGTATGTGGGGGGCCAACATTACCTACACTTCATCTGTTTGTCATATTTTCTTAAAACGACCATGCTATATCATTGATTCTGTGTAAAATATGCGGGAGGCCAGCATTGCCTGCTCCTCATCTGTTTGTAAGATTTTCTCAAAACGACCATGGTATATATCTGATTCTAGGCCAGCATTTCTTGCTTCCTATATTTGTTCGCTATTCCTAAGCCTTTCACTTAGATTATGTGCAAGGGAATCCAGCATTGACTTCTCCCTGTCGGTTCGTATTTTTTTTAGACAGATTTAATTAGACAGAATGTGCAAAATCCCTCATTGCCTGCCTCCGTCATGTTTTATGTTTCTTGTTAATACCCACTAGTATTATTAAGCAATATTAGGGAGGCCAGCATTGCACGCTTCCCGAGGGTTCGTTTTTTCTTGGCAATAAGCATTGATTAGCCTTACAAGGGAGACCAGCACTGTCTGTCGCTCTCTCCTTTTTTAGAGTTTGTTAGAAGGCAGTTTTTACCTGTAATCATAATATTACGAATATGTGACTGAAATCACATTTTACCATATACATGTACCTGTTTTATAAAGTCACTGTAGATATAAAAGTTTCTTTCTCCCTATTTCGGATTGAATTAGTTTGGAAATTGGGAGGGTGCATTGCAAGATCTGCACCTTTTCCTTATTTCGATTTTCCTACACATGAAGTCAAAGCCGCATTTGTTCTCTTCCATTCGACCATTGTTACCCGTGGCCATTTTATTTCCCCCCACCTTTGATGAATAACTAATATCAAAATACAACTTCACAGTTCGAGGTTTGAGAGGGGCTAATTTTTCATTCATCCTATGTTATTCAAATATGATTACATCTCCCCACTCTTTCACTTTGTTAGTCATTTTAATAAATGACAGCAATCTCATTTGAGTAGTTTGTTTTGCTCAGTCTCTGGTCGGCTTTTTCTCTTACCAGGTAGGTTGCTTACACAAATACAGGTTTACTGTAAATAAACACATCTGTGTAAGTACGCACGTAAATAGGTTATAATATTGTAATATAACATGCCGATGACACCAGATATTACGTACATGCAATCTATCGCCATGCCGAAGACACTCAGATACTGATCCCCCTCAGTTTAACGCCATCGCAAAGACACCCGATACTGCACCCACTCAAGTGTAATTTATACTGAAGAAACCAGACACTACACCCATCCAGTGTAATGTCATGCCGTGGACACCATGTACTACAGCCACCCAGTCTAATGCCATACTGAGACATCGATTCACATTATACTAGGCCAGTAACATTATAATAGGCGAAGTCAGGGGCCCAGCAGCACTTGGTTCATTCCCCTTATCCTGAGCGTCAAGTGAAGCTGTGCCAAGATAACTGATATCAAAATCTTACAGGTATTTCTTTCCATCCGCGATTGATGCTGAATCTATCGTCTACGAAGGAGACAGACGGTTATTAATGAGACTCAGACGAATCCACCTCTCGTTGGCTCGGCGGCAGCGTCAAGTCAAGAGATTTGTCAAATAAACCGGGTGTAGGACGATGATTTACTCCAAGCATTCCTGTTTTCATCAAACATAAACCTGACCCATTTAGGTGAACAGTTGCTGAATATGCATTGAGTAAATGAATAAATTCTGCCATTTATTCATACTGGAATATATCAAAAGCGTATTTCATTTATGAATAAACGGTGGTAATTATGCTCGAATAGAGGGCTGCATAACCCCTTGAGTTCATATGTAGACAATCAAAACAGCAGGATTTACCTGGCACCTTCTGTGTCCAAAGTGACCATTATCTCCGTTTACATCGCCTCCAGCCTCTTTTGCAAATTAGTTCTATCATGCGATATCAGAGAAAAGACAATTCATGAAAATTTCCGTCATCTCAAAGTAGGCCGTAAGTAAAAGAATCTTTCTTAACCATGGCAGAATTAATAGAACTATGCTAAAAAGCGCATCATGTGTATCATCGACCATTATAGATGATGTTTCACTCGATCATTTTAATGTTGAAGAATAGTTGGCAGTTTCAATCCACACGTTAACTTTTCCTTTTACCAACTTCATCTCAGCCATATATTTTAAGAGGGTGGGGGGCATAAATGTGTCAGAAATATTTTTAAATGACTAGTGACTACGAATGAGGGATTTAAGGCATAGATCTACTGGCAGGGTGGATCGCGTCTAACGTTCTGGAATCTGTGTCAGACTTTGTCTGGACGCTGTCTCTTCATCATGAATTACGTTGGAAATGTAAGTACCGGTAACCTTGACCCTTGGATGGAGGCGTGTGGATGTATAGATGTACGCCAGGCTCTCAGTGATATAAGCTTTATTTATAAAGTCATGTCAGCAAAGAAATCGATCTTTACACGATGAACAGGTCATGCTACATCTGATTCAGTCGATTTAACAGAGAACACTAATTTAGCGCTAGTAAACAATAGTGTGGTTGCGATGAAGGAAAAATATATGGAGGAGAAAATGACTGCGGGACTCATCTGTTCTGGCGTGGTGTCATTCAAGGGTAATGCATTGTCAATACATCGAAATAAATCCAACCATCTCTTTACATCGTCAACTAAATTCTTAAAATACACAGACACTGTGTGTAGTTAAAATTTCCTTTCTATTATCCAATATGTCATTGTTTCAGATACACTGAGAATTGTTATTTCTTTCTTGTTCAGTATGTATTGCTGCAAGAACAAACCCTTTAAAAATGGCAAAAGCGAACAATAAAGAACACGAAAGAGAGAGAAACAGAGGTCTTTCATAGACGGTTATCCAAGACAAAGACTGGTGCATTCTAGTAACATAATGTTAACAGATATATCGGTCAGACATCATATAGTAAGAAATATGATAGGTGCTATTAAATTTCTTCTGTCAGTTTTATCATGCGACATTGCAGTGTAATTTTTAACAACACACTTCATTTATTTACATCACTTAAAAATTTCCATGTTTTTGCAGCTAACATATTTATGCATATGCATGTATATACAAACTGAATTGGAATTGTACAATACCATCAGAATTTGTCTTCAGTTTGAATGTAAATATCATGATGGGTTACCAAGCATCATCACTAGAAAAACACGATTCAACAGATGTCTTAATCGTATACACATATTATGATATTGATTCATCACATTCATCTTTAGTAATGGGATGGCAAAAAAAAAAAAGAAATAATTTAGACATGTTTCCGTAGGCATTTAATTTCAAGAACTGGAAACTCTAGAAAAATAATAAACGGGTAACTACATGGTTCTGTTAGATTCACCATAGACCTACTGTGTTTTCATTGTCAAAGACTTACCTTCTCGGCCCAAAACCAAGCAGAACAAAACCCCAAGAGCCAGACATGTTACAATTACAAATGACTTCATCTTAACCGTTTTGTAACTCGTCCTTGGTCACCAGTTTGGTTTACGGAGATCTGCCTTGAGATTGGTATGGCGAGGCTACGTAGATGTGCGAGGACTACCAAGGACAATGCAACCTACTCGGACAACATCACGAGCCACGTGATCAGTTCTTCTTTTAGCTGGGAGGAACAGTTGTATCAGCAAACGCTCAGTCTCGTTTTGAACAATTGTATGTCAGACAAAAGAACTTGGTATAACATATTTAGGCGGGGAATTTCGAAATCGCTAGCAAGAAACATGCCATGCGCTAAACGGAAATTTGATAACTTATCAAACCATCAACACCTTATTTTACTTGTTTTAAAACATATTTTATTTATGTCACGGAACAAAAGTAAGCATAATACTTATAAAATTGCTCCGTTTACATATAAGGAAATAATAGAATGAAACAGTTTATAATAACATTAATTTATCTAGTGGGAAGATGACGATATGTTGAATTGACTTAACAGTAGAGGAGTGATATGAGGCCGTAACGTCAAAATAATGAAGTGCAAACATTTACACTAGGTTATTAAATAAGTTCATTCATATGAAAGAGATAAGATGACAAATCAATTTGTGTACATTCTTTGTCGTAGAACTATTTGTGCATCTAGAAAAAATAAATATTACACAATTCGCTTGGTGTCTTTAATTAATTTACAAACACTCAAATAAATCGTCTCGTTAATTTTCATATTGGCATCATGTTTTCCATGTAATATCATCTAGGTGTTGATCTCTCCATGGTATCCACATGCTTTTATTGTGTCCATCATCACCGCCCTATAACCATTGAACAATGGGCAATGCATCCAAAAGTGATCGACAGACTCATCAGGATAACTACATCGACATACAGCGTTATCTGAGAAACAAGAGATCACCACTTCATGAGCTACATCCATTCGGAGTTTTTAAGAATGTATTTAATCGTCTCTCTTCAATGTAATTCCATTTTCAAGGATAGAATTTTTTAAGTGATTTTTTTATCTTACAGCTAAATGTATTTGTATCTTGAATTGACTTTTTGTCATTAGGTAACTTATTCCAGTTGTTGGGTAAAAAGACTTTTGAATAGTTCTCTTCGAGAGAGAGAAGGTTGTTAGTTGCTGTGGATTTCCCACAGCATACGGGTTACGTTCAGTCTTTGATAGAGGAATTTGACAAGTGAGAAAAGCATGGAAAGTAAAAATGCGATGTATCTTACGACTTATTTGAAGTTCTTATAGTCCACGTTATTCATGTAACAACTCAGCAGATGTACTAGAAGTTAGGACATTTACGACTGGAATTGCATCCTTCTGGATTTTTTCCAGTCGGCTTACATGAGTTTCTGTCCTCCCAAACAACATCAGCATATTCTATGCCTGGGCCGTTGAAACTTTTATATATAATATCTAGATATTTTCTATTCAATATATACTTAAGTAACTTCTTTTGTGCAGTGGTAAGTAACTGATCAATGTGATCGTTCAATGCTCCCTGGCTATTTAACGTTACATCTAAATGTTTATGTGCTCTGCACGGCTCAGTGATTGAACAGCCAAAAACCCTTACCCTACGTAATGTTAACCACCGTCATATTAGTGAAATATTCTTGACTACGGCGTAAAACATCAATCAAATAAATAAATAAATTTAATTTTGAAAGAATGGAGTTCAGATAAATGCGATGACACTTAGTATTTACATGGTTACTTCCAGAAGGTCAATTATCCCTTCTTGGTCAGTAAGACGATAGAGGGATTTTATACCATATATACCATGTACGTTTCTCCATATTGTCACTTTGGCAGATCCTACACAGAAGAAAGGTTTATAATGTCAGGCAGTCGATCACAGCTCTGCCCAATCTAGTGGTTCACGTTGTCTTTAAGGCCTTATTTCCACAAGTGTTTGGTAGTAGAAAGTTTCATATAAATTCAAGGCATCTGTGTTTTGCATATATATGTGATTTTACCATGAGATTACAAGTCCATAATGAAAGTAAAAAGTTCGCTATGGCTGCGAGTCAGTTTTCGTTTGAATCAACAATGTAATAAGACCAATCAATAAAAGGGACCCACAGCATGTCCAGAAAAAATGTCATCATGATTCTTGAACACTTACTAAAGGATTTAGATAGAAACAAAATATTTCATGTTTCTCCTAGAAAGAAAGCTCGGAGCCTTAATTTTCAAAGGCACCACGGTTTAGCAAACAATTCACTATCACTAGGTTCGTGCAAAAAGTTAGGTCTTGTGTATATGGTCCTCGCCTGTCGAATCTTCATCGCAGAGAAAGGTTCTTGCACATCTCACAAATTTCATTAGGAAGCTCAGGGGTTTGGTATGGAAGATAACTGACTGGAGGCATGAATTCTGATCATCATATTAAAACCTATAGTATTAATTATAGTGTGGCAGTTTTCCTCACCATTCACCCTCTGCTCCTCTAGATGAAATATATTAAACATGCACCTGTAAACGTCTTATAATGGAACATATATACCGAAGTTACATTGCAAGTTGTCAGTTTTTCTATTTTTCCGAAAAAAATTATTGACAATATGTATTATGTATGACCTACTGACGGCATAGGGTACATTGCGTTTATAGTTCATGGTATTTATAGAGATGATTCGATATACATAGAGGTAAAATAATGTATGTATTAAATGACGATATAGATATGTTTGTGTGTTGAATCCAGTGTGCATACATCAACCCTTAAAGCATTCAAAATCTAAGTGTTTCAAAATTCCCCAAGCTCTTGCATACACAACATCCATGATTTCCATAATACTTTTTGCTTGATGACAGGATACTACAACCATTATCTCTTATAAGACATGAACTTAACTGACCAGTGCTAACATGCATGTGTTTCAAATCCCAGACAAGCTGGCTTCATGTCTGTGTCTATTGACTTGCTGGGGAATTAAACGGATAGTTGATATGTATGTAGCCGGATACATCTCCACCATAGGTTGCCGTGGCCATGTGACTTCGTGTCGCATCCCACCAGATGGGCATGCCCTTGGTCATCTTCGCATCAGTCCTGCTGAAACTATCAAGGCTTGCGGCCTCTTGTGAGACGGGGGGTACGAACGATTCATAACGAGAAAAGACAGAACTGAGATGAATTTTCTACTAATAACCTGTCTTGCCTGTGGAATTTCACTCGGCTGTGTGTCAGGTCGAGAAGGTCAGTATAGAAAGCAACAAGGGGAATCAGTATAAAGTATTGTAAATCGCAGTTGGTATAAAGTATTGTAAATCGCAATTGAGCATAGTTACTCTGCTGTGACGTTTACGATGTGTGTTACAATGAATTTGGACATTTTAAGGATATACAGAAGAAGGTTATATATTTAGGTAAAGACTTCCTAATTGACCTCGTGTACCTATTTTTAAATTTTGAAATGGCCGAACAAAATAATTAGTAGTTATCTATTCTGTCCTTTGGCTAGTCAGTTTATTTTTTATGGAGTCAGTTGTTGCAAATACCCACAATGTAGAAAAGTGTATCATAGTCACGTGTATACCGTATTGTAATTTAGTTTGCTGAAATGTAAGTTTACAATCTGCATCGATTTATTCCTTACAATTGTGCTTAGCAAAACATCTATAAGTCTATAGTATGAAATTTATGTTCCTCAATGTCGCATGAGAAGATTGGAGGAAGAAATATGATCGCACTTATATATCATATTCCTCACTATGGTGACAGTTGACCGAGATAGTTGCAAATATATGTCACTAGAATGTACTGGTCTACTATCTTCAGACAACATATATCATTCGATAATTACTGGCATTTCAGGTTTTAGACTTGTATTTGCGCAATTTAAGCATATCCATGAGTATAGAAGCTGAATACAATAAAATGTCATGTGTCCTTATTCTAGCGGTTATTACTAAATGGAAAATACCACACTGTTGACGTTGTTTTGGCTTAAGTCACCTGACATTTTCCTGAACTGTATTTTCCTACATGCATTGTGAATATTTAAAAAAAATACAAAAGTAACATGCTGAAAATAGTAAAATAGGCTACATGAAGGCTGAAGACTTGCTACTGAGTAAAGTAAAACAACTGTACTGCTATTCCCCTCGTAAAAACTAAAGCCAGATGGGGTTGAGTGTGATAGTCCAAAGCATACATTTAACTGGAATTGATTCGCAAATAATGCAATCAATAAAGGCACTAATTAACAGTCATATTTTGATTGGTGACGCAATTTTCACAGTGATGTGTGGTCTATGTCTGGTCAAACTGGTCACTTTGTAGAAGTCCATCACATTCACTCGGAGAATGGTCGCAACGTCCACGTCCATTTACACGAGGTAGGCAGCTGTGAAGAGAAGGTCGAACATCACCATCACCATGACGACCATGATAAACCTGCAGCTGCCGACGTCATGTCGAAACCCGCGAAACCCACTAAGCCCGCGAAGCCCACGAAGAAGAAAAAGGGCGGGAAGAAAGGAAAGAAAGCTAAAATGATGAGTGATGCGCCAGTAGAGGAAGATGCGAACGCGTTCCATCCAGATCACCACGACGGGGACGACGATATTCACATTCATATCCACGAGGCTGGCGAAAACTGCGCCAACCATGAGGGCCATCATGGACATCATGGCGACCATCAAGGACACCATGATGGTCACGGAAGTAGAGGTGGGCACGCTTGCGCAATGTGTGCCCGAGCTCTTCAACATCATGGCCCCAATCACTACGGCCACGGACACCCAGGTCATCATGGACCACATTCACACGGGGAGGATGCCGCCAAACATGACCACTCTGGTTAGTCTTCTAGAGATAGTTAAATGGCCTCATACATGGCTACAGATGCAACACCCAAATTGTTTATTTAAAACGTAAAATGTTACACTCTTGGACTATGAACCCTTTCCTGATATTGAATTTACGTTGAAGATTCAGCTTTTCTTCTATCTCTTTTAAATAATGAAATGGTAATTCTGTCAAACAGCAGACTTCAGATATTTTTAATGGGACTTATTTCTATTTTTTACTCGTCCAAAGTTACGATTTAACTTACACGATCGACATATAATATTTCAGTACATATAAGTCCAAAATGTAAAACAACCGACGGCAAAAATATGACGAACACGGTATTGTTTCTTTACATTTCATAGAAGACTACGTCTATGCGCACTGTGCCATGGAGCCAAATATTGGTGTTCCAAAGAAGAAAAGGTCAAAGGTTACTGGGTCCATACATCTTAGACAATTGGTAAGATGTGCATAAAAATAAAACTTTAAAAGGTTATAAAGGTTTTGAATTCTTGTTTGTTGTCTATCTCGTGAATATGAATTTAAGCAGATAATTATATCAAGGGATCTCAATAATACAGTACAAATACCCTTATTTGTTTGGATTTATATTTGGATTTTGGTGAATAACTACAAACACTTTCACTCTCAGCAATAATCAGATACCAGATGTAGTTTTAAAATAAGACGTAGGGTGGCATAGAGTAGGAACAAATTACAGCAGGGAACACATTTTCTTCTCCCTTAGATTTACGGTGGTCCTGTGGAAATGATGATAGACTTGGAAGGATTCCAGATTCACAAAGACGTGATGCATCACGGCCACGGGCTGCACGTGCACGAGTTTGGGGACCTCAGTGATGGCTGCCAGTCCACGGGGTCAGACTTCAACCCATTTGGGATGGCTCATGGGGGTCAAGCTGATGATATCAGGTGAAGAATAAGGAACTAGTAGTCTTAGCTTATGGAAAACCATGCTGTCATACATCCTTGCGCTGCCATTAGCCTCGATGTCCGCTACCATTCAATATCTGAAAGCTTTTCAATTCTATGTCAGACACCTTAGAGCTCGTCTCGAACAAAGCATATGGCTCTGGGTACTGGCTTGCTCCAAGCAATCGCTATGGATGCCATAGATCTGTGCTTTCCCCTCATGCATGTTTCAACAGGCTTCAGACTTCAAACGTACAGACGGACTGGTGACGGTATCGCCTAATAAAAAATAATAAATAATAGTGTCTTTTAATTCGTTCAGAATAGTTTTACTTATGACAGTGATATATTATATGTGTACTCATATGATAAAACGAAAACTAATTTCGCCTTTCGTCAAAGCTTCATTCCTTTCCAAGCATTCAGCGACGAATAACTTTCACAACCTTTCCAAATGTTCCCATATGCATTACAGTGCATAAAGAACCCGACAGGAATACATAAACTGCAAACTATATTATGTCCTACGATGTGAGAAGGCTGGAATTCTCCTTATTCACATTGGTGGATCTACTGTGTCTTTTGTCTGGGCTTCTGTTATACCACATCCGTGATTCTGTTGTTGTTGTTGTTGTTGTTGTTGTTAAGTTCATAGCACAAGTGCAAGTATTACCACGCCTCCAACGAAAGTTAAACACATACTCTAATTGCAAAACAAATTATGTGAACATTACCAGTTAGCTTGAAGGTTGTCAACATCATTCAACACTGCTATGGCATCCGCGACCCAGATATAAAAATTGAGAGTGACACATTTCATATCACCGTTAGTAGGCCCGTATATAGGACTATGCATGAGAGCAATGGTGTGAAAGAAGTAACCATAACTACAATTTCGTGCAATGAAATCTGCCTTTTTAAATTGTTTAACTCCAACTTCATTTCGACAACATCAAAGAGTATGTGGGGATTTTCCCGCCTCGGTGGTATTTAATTATAAATCTGGAAATGAAGGATTCTCTAACACTCTACCACTTCATTTTATACGTTTCAGAAATACGATGTGATATATTCTTCCAATACATACATGAAAATGCACTAATAACTTCCTCTGTGTTGAGTAAATATTTTCTTCTTTCCAAAAATATTATTTCTGTTTTATGTCGAAGTGTTTCCTCTGCAGGCATGCGGATGATTACGGTAACATTCGTTATGACGAGGAGGGGAAGGTACATGTGGCCATGAACGATTCCAGAAGCAAACTGACAGGTTACCACAACATAATTGGGAGAGCCCTTGTGGTAATTATAATATAGCTTTAGACTGACAAGATTATACACTGTGACTTGTAAATCTAAACTCTGAAGATCAACTTGATTTCAACTTTCATAGAAACGGAAATTTCTTATTCTTAACATTTTGCATGATTCACCATGTTTGATGATTTTCGTAATACTTGAAACTTTCCAAGCTTTCTACCTTGTCGAGATATCTACCAAGTTAGGTCTAAAGGTACACTTAAGTTATAATCAACACACCCAAAGCGCGTGCCTGAACTCCACCCAGTTTTAGATGAACAAAAGCTATTATTGTCAAACATTTTGGTATATTTTGAACGATCGATATTACAGATCTAGAACACATCTAAATGAAATGACAGTATATGGATAAGATAGTCTCCATCGCTGGGCAGTAAAATTGAACATAAAATACCTTTCCCTTGTATTGATATGAAAGTGTTTAAATATTTTAAAGTGAGCTTTAAGAACCATATTGACAGTGTTAAACCTTTCTTGTATACAGTGCACTGTTTGCATGCTTGTTAGAAGAAAAACTTAAGGGTTTTCAGGCAACAACAGAGTATGTCAACTTTTGAACGAAGGTCACCAATGTTTCATTGCACTTTAAAAAGGTTTTAAAATGTGTTTTAGACATACATTTCAATTGTGTACATTTTCCCATGAAATACAATACTGTCAATTCGGACAAAGATCTGGAAAATCTGATGTCGCAAATCTCCCGATTTAAATTTCTAGGTCACCCTTTTCCACACACGTTACTGCGACTGACTCTTGTCGTTTGTTTGTTATCCTATACGGTTAGGCTATTTATCACTTTACCCGACTACCCTCGATGTCATATTTAAGTTAAGTCATAAAATTCAGTTAAGCCAAAAGCCCTGTTTATGACAACCATTTTCCATTTAAAAGGCGTTGACGTTGTACAGTTATTTTTTTTATATGAAATTCACCTTGACGCCAAACACTGGGATTTATCTGTGTGCGAATACGTACATGAATCTTCTGAGGATTGGTTCCGAGATATGTTCTGTAATTTTATCGTGTCTGCAATCATACATGAATAACTTTTACAGATTCATGAAAAACAGGATGATCTTGGAAAAGGTGGGTCAGCGGAAAGTGTGACATCGGGTGATAAAGGAGGTAATCTAGCCTGCTGTACCATCGTGCGCGCCAAACCAAGCGGCCATTGGGATCCTCACGATGATCATGGCGACCATGAAGACCACGATCACGAAGGTCACATGCATGGCCATGGGAAACCTGGGAAGCGTATGCGCCATGGCAGAAAAGACAAAGCTATGTCACAGACAAATGCTAAGGATGGCGACAACAGCCCACACATGCACCACGGTAAGGAGGATCATCATGGTAATGTGCATCACGAAGGTCACGGCCACCATTAAACCAGTAACAAGGCATTTGGTAGATAAAAAAATAGATGGGCAGTCACAAACCGGGCAGAGATTGCATGTGGCTTGTAGGTATCGTTGAACTCTGTTCCTTCATCGTCATCTTGGCGTGTTTCAAGAAATCAGCCTTACATTCGGTGAGGAATTGTGTGACATAGTTTTCTTGTGATATATAACCCTATATTTCAAGACAGTTCATTAACATGAAATAAAAGGTATTGAAGCTTGGTGTCATAGCCCTATGCTCCTGGGTTTGTTTGCTTGTGTCTTACTGGAGTTACGGGAAACGCTTTCCTTCATACCCATGTATACCTGTAGAACAATTACGATCTGATTTTTAAACATGAACCCTCTGGAAAATAGCAGATTAAAGAGAATAATACGTTGAAGGCTTATATCTTTACATATAACGGTTAGTGTCGACTTTGCACATTGAAACTTCGAGTTCACGGAAGTGCAATTTATATATTTCCGTCAACTCTGGTTTTAAGCCCAATGTCACTTTAGTACTTCCATAGCATATGCTATGGGTCGTGTTCAGTATAACAATAATTGCCTGTTTTGTGGGCGTCATTTTGACGGTAAACTTTACAAGACCTGTAGAAAATTTAAAACAAAACCAAGGCTTCAATTAACAAAAATAATGGGATTAACGGCATAATCTATGTTCATTTGTAAAAGTCGAAGATAGTGTATATTTCTTTATGATTTCTTATAAAATTATCAAGGGAGATACTTTTATACAGTAATCTCCCCTTGTGAATTACAGTTACATTATTAAAGGGGGATACATGCATTCTCTCCACATCTTAGGTTTGGGAAGTACCGCCTTTCCATCCATACATGACGGCGTCATCAGATCAAACAAACTAGAAAACTTAGTTAGAAATAATCAGTCTGAGGGCTCTCGGTTTGTGACCGTTACTAACGAAGATGTGGAGCAATTGAGTAGGACAGAGGAGAATTCCCACACTGCAAAAAAGATTACCTGTGGAATAAAAATCCTCACACAGTTTCTGTCAAGACCAGAGATCGGCGAATTTCGCAAGCTGTTTTGATAGTCCCCAGTTTTCCCGAAATCTGATAAAATATTTCCTCGCCGTGAGAAAGCCAGGTGGTGGTGATAACGAGCCAGCAACCTTGATTGCAATGCTTGTAAGCTCCGAGAGATACCTGAAGAGAAATATTTTTTTCTTTAGTTAATTACAAAGAAATAATCAAACCAAAGCAAAATCAGCTAAAAAGAAATGGGAAAGGAAACCTACTTCAGAAAGTGAATGCTCCAACTGATGAAGAAGTCGATATTTTATGGGAACGTGGTCAACTCGGTTCACACAGCCCTCACCCTATGATTAACACCTTGTGGTTTCATGCCAGCCTCTTTGTGTACTCAGGGGTGTTACTGAACACAGATATATGTGCTGTGGAGGTATCCCGTTGCGACGAGATGCCACTTTAAATGACTGGGAATTCCTGGTGTTCACTGAGAGGCACAAGAGGACGAGGGCTGAGAAAATTCCCGCGACACGCGTGCTGTCGAGCCAAATTAGTGGGATGTCCATAATCCTGACCAATGAGTCGTTTCCAAATGACCATTGTGTTACTCGAGGGTGGACGACCCCTTCTACACCGCCACGGACACAACCAAGGAAATTCTTGGCATTGGCGAGAAACAAACTAGGATCTTCGATGAGAACCATTGCTAAAAACGAAGGCCTGTCCCCAGTCAGCAGGGTTAACCAACACCAGTGCTAGGAAGTGACTGGTCGAGAAACTTAACAATCACAATGTACCGCCACAGAAATCATGCAAATAACTGGACACAGAAACATACAGTCCGTGAACGATCAAGAGAGAAATGTTTTACTTGGAAAGAAAGATATCAAGTCTTCATTTCGCTTAATACTTATTAACACAACAGATTTTGACCTTAGAGGAGCAAGTATTACACCGACAAGTACCTGCGAATGGGGTGTTTTTATCCTGTGCATTATTGAGTAATTTTCTTCATTTATTGTCAACAATCAAAGCGGACATAACCCGACCCTGCAGAAACGATTTCGTGTTTGAAGGAGAAGGTGGTACCAGGGCATGCCCTGATTTTATGGCAGCTTGTAGGAGTACAAATTGTAAAAGGTGATAAAACACTGGGCCAACTACATGTCTTATCTATCATAGTTTGGAAAAGGACACTGTTGATGTGCTTGTTCGAAATACCAAAGACAAAATCTATGAGTCCATATGGCTAGACAATTTTTTTTTAACACTGAAGTCTTGAGAACCTTGACCGTTTGTTAGGATGTGACCCTTTACCTTATCGTTGGTCCACTTTTAAATGGACCTAATCGTGATACTTTCTTAAATTATACCCATCGTTATTGCACTGTGTACATTGGGGAGGGGGGATAAGTGTTTGGTTAATAATCATTTGTCCTGAATGAAAAACCTTCTAAGCCCAAAACAGTCACGCCGTTATTCAGACAGCTGGTTCTGCTTCCCATGTAACTAAATACAGTTTAGCTATTGTCATATTGCAGGGGTTAAAATTCTATTGCCGGCAGTCTTTCTCAGTTTCAATGGACCGGGTTCTGAATGTTAGCGCCAGGGGCAGAACCGAAAGCAGATTCATTCTTCTGAACTTCATATCGAAAGTGAAATGGAGAACCTCATTAGCGCATCTTCTTCGCGCAGCACTAACAAAAGCATACGAGATTGCTCTCTCCAGCTTTCATCGTTTCAAGTCCCGACGTAACTTGCTTTATATTTGGCCTATTCCCATGATACACGTGGCGCAGTTCATTCAACCGATTTTCATACTCGACCGCTAAATGTTATATATCTGGCCTAAGTTTTTAAAGTCGCATCAGCAGCTATGAAGATGTAACTTCAAAATTTGTACTTAAAAATGTTAGAAAGCTTAAGACGTTCTAAGCCTTCTCAGGCCTGCAGACTGCCGATAGCCAAGGACAAATTATATACTCATTCCCTCGTATCTGTTCGTCACAGTTTGAGGCCACTATGTTTCCATCCACTTTTTCCTTAGTTAACCTCACGTTTTTAAGGGCTAAAGAAATAACGTTCACGAAAATCAACAAAATGGAAAGAGTCCTAACTGTACAGAATACTATCATATCAACCTGCGCCTGACTCATTCAATAACAGATCAACATGACAAGGGAATCCAGATTATTGCCAAGGGAACTCAGATAGGTACCGTTTGCCCCATCGAATTGTTAAAGGCTTATTTATGTATACGGACAGGTTGTAATCCTGTTTTCAACATGCTAATAAAAGATGCGACCAACGTTAAAATCAAAGTTGCGGTTGTTTTTATTTGATCCTTCCCAATGGGACTTATAGCATAATCTATAAGTCTAGTTGTATAAGTCGAAGTTCGTCTAATAGGGGAGATAATTTTTTAGAGTGAATTACAGTCAAAATAAGAGGAGATGATAGCATGCATTATCTCCCCATCTCAGGTTACTTCCCTTGTGAGGTTCTCCCCTTTGCATCCATTGGCCATCCATACAAAAACTACAAACTAGTAATCCAAATTTTTCATGTAAATCTTAGCCATCCGTACATTTTTTTCGTTAATCGCCCACCTTTCCCTGCCTGTCGAAAGGTCATTAACGTATTGTTTGCAGAAGTTAGAACTTTGTGCTATTGTTTTTTTAGTAATTTCAGCACGTCGAAACCTGTGGGCCAGTGACACGGCAAACCCATAGAGAGCAATATAACGACGTGTCCAGTACATCCACCAGCTATCCACCATTGTCTGACATGTTGTATATCCAGCATTATTAGTTGTCGCGCAGCAGTCTTTTACTATTGCACTATTTGTTTCTACGGGAGAGTCGCTACTGTGTATTTCCATCGTGTTAAAATTTTGTTATATTTATTTGCGACCTGATAGATTATGGTCGAACATTCATACATATGTTGATATTTGACCCACACTGAGTCTGTTGTTTGATTTCGGATCTATACTTGATTGATCACCATACAGAGGCAAGAAAATATGGAATGGTTGAGAAGTTACACTGGTTGGTTCGTCTTTGTCGGAGATACGTGCTTTGTTGGGTTGCAAGCTTTATTTCTCTCTTTTTTTTTCTTTTTTTTTTCTCTTTTTTTTTTTTTTTTTTGGCTTTTTCTTTTCTTGTTAGGAGAGGCTGGAGTCGGCAAAACATTTGTTTCAAAGCTTTGCTGAAGTACCTTAACAAACAAGTAGGGTTAGATGCAGAAAAAACCCGCATTCTTTTGCTGGCCTCAACCGGAAAAGCAGCTTACCTGCATCAAGGTGAAACGACTCATTCTGCACTCAGACTGCCAGTTAGCCGAAAGATTTTCTTTTCTCAACTCAACCCAACTCAAGATGCTCTAAAAATACCTGTGATCCAATTTAAAACACGTTCAGTACCTACTTATTGATGAAGGACGTCTCAATTGTAGCAATAGCAATGCTGCATTTCATTCACAAGAGATTACAACAGGAAGTCCAAGGCTATTTTGGTGGTTTTTATGCTGTTTTTTTTGTGTGTGTGTGTGTGTGTGTTTTTGTTGTTTTATTTTTTGTTAGTTTTGGGGGGGGGGGGGTTTCTGCCATCGGAGGTTTGGTTCTTCTGAAGCCAGTTTGTGATAGCTTTATCTTCAACAATTTATCAGATGCCACTTTAGCAAGTGGTATTTGTATTATGCTTGGTGGCAATGTGCTTCGTGCCTCGTATCAAACAACAGAATATCGACTCGTGCTATCTGGTTTGTCCATTATGCCTTGTTATACATGCCTTTCGGTAAATTCCAAAATGACTCTCTCTTCGAACTCTGAGGGTGAACATTTTGGTTCTGGGCTATCATAATACGACGGTCTCAAATAGGATATATATTATATAGGATTTCACCTATTCATATATAAATATAGAGGTCTAGAGTCGATATTGTGATCGAGAAAGGACATGATGGACAGCCATGGCTGTGGTGAGATGGATTGACACTGAGAATCGGTCAATGTTAATGTTGTTGTAGTTACTGCATTGGCTATTCCAATAAGGTGACCTCTTTTTTGGCTAGAAATTCAGGAGTTTTCATTGATCTGCTAACAATTTCCATTAAAAGTTAGAAAACAACGTCTTTAATTTTTTTCATGAAACATATATCTCTAAGTAATAAAATTTGAAATTCACAGATTTCGCAAGCTCAATTTTCACAAATACTCGAAACTACCTTCCTTTGTAAGCCATAAAGCTTAGGCTTAAAGGGGTTAGGTTACTGAGCGCACTTCATGATATAATTCTTTCAGCCATTGTTAGAGGATATATAAAACTTATCTTGGAGTAACAAGTCCAATACAAACAATACCGTATGCCTTGTTTGGCAAATGAAACTACCGGTGTTCCCTCACCCTACCCAACAACCTCTGATTTCTGATAAACTAGAATACTGAATAATACTGAATAATGAACACGAGTAAAATCAATTAAAAACATAAGTGGATGTACTGTTTGTCAGAATCATCTGGTGCACAACATGTAACCATTTATAAAGTGTGGTACAAAGTACATACGAGAAAATCTGTGCAATAGCTGAACCCTGTTATTTGGAACCATCTCTGCTCTGACAGCTGGTTCTAGAAATGTATTCAGGGTTTTAAAATAAGACAAGTCAGCACAAGATCTAATATATAACTTACCAAAACTCCTTTTCCATTGTATATGTCACATTTCCTGGTCTGTTAAGCAGACTCAACTGCACGGCATACTATGCAGTGTTTACTATACTTTTAAGTATTATTCACACACCACAGCGAGAGGTTCTCAGCCACTCCCGCAAATAATGTTGCTGTTGTAATCGTAGTGAACTGGGTGCTAGATTTGATTTTAATGAGATTGATACGGCCCCTAGCCCAGGGTTAAGTGGAATTAGACACAATCTCACAGATCCTCGACACTCCGTCCGTATTTACTGATAAGAGATGTGTACTCATTGTAAAATTTAAGAAACTTAGAGTGAAGGCGTTTGATGGAATATCCTTGACACACAGGTTTTTGCGGTAATAACTTGTGACGTTGATTGACACTATCACACAGCAAACAGGATCTAAGAGAGTGAAAGGAAACCATTGTGGTCTTTGTACAGGTACAAGTCCGGGTAAGGTGTCTGGAGAATCTGTACTTTCCTTTAAATCCATCGAATGAATGAATGAATGCATGCTTGTTGTTTAACGCCCTACTCAAGAATATTTCACTTATACGAAGGCGGTGTCTCCTTGGTGCAGGACGGATTTCCACCGTATCTTTTATCTGGTGCTGCCTCACCGAGACGACTTGCCGAAGACACCCAACAAGCCCCCTCACCCAGTCACATTATACTGACACTGGGCCGACCAGTCCACCCTCTATCCTCTTATTGCTGAGCGCCTAGCGAGGAAGCAGAATGTACCATTTTTTTTAAAGTCTTTGGTATGACCCGACCCAGGTTTGAACCCAGATCTCCCCGTCCGAAAGCGGACGCCCAACCAACTGCGCTATCCGGGCGGGTTAAATCCATCGAAGGTGGACATATATCTTTCACTGTCTTTGTTATATGTAGCTATACATGCGATGTGTACAAAAATTGTGTACTTTGCCATCTACTCATGAAATTTAGTAGAATGGTAGATTAGGTGAATCTGCATACTTCCAGATGTAGAACCACCGCGAATGTGCACCCTGTTGACCCCGGCGGCCATTTTGTTTCCGCCATTGCCGAAAAAAACATTTTCTTTAAAGTCTTTGGAAGAAGACATATTATGATGACAAATCTGGGAATTTTACCAAGGTTTTTTAACAGATATCAAGCAAATGAACGATCACATCAAAGCAATCAATGCAACAGGACACGACTAAGATTCATAATAAAATTGTGGTCACAATGACTAGTTTTTAAATTTGATCGGCTTTTTGCATACTTTGACGAAGGTATATTATGACGAATATCGGAATGTTAGACTATTGTAATCCATGGAAAATGACTCCACGATTTAGTCATAATCGACTCACTAACCACATGTTAGTCTGACGACAAAATGTTTTTCTGTGTATACACAGATGTTCGCCATACAGAGAATGGCGTTGTTTAGCTTTAGTACCGAACGCCTCCTGTTTTAATACATCAGATTATCCATGCTGCTGATTTCTATAATTAAACAAGTTAACTCGTCACAGCGTATCGTTGTTAGAAACAGGTTAGTATCACTTACGGGAGGTCGGAAATGTATATACACTGAATGCAGACGGTTCACTGTTATAGGTCCATATAATACCCGAAGTCTTACTTGTAGCGAGGGAAACATAAGCCTCAGATAAAACGATAAGTAAGTTGCAGGAATTAAAGTACAATACAAGCAAATGATACAGTCTCAACAGTATATTTCAGTAAAACAGTTCGCTGAAATAATTTTTAATCATAGCCATATACAAGCCTTAACTTCATACGATCCTATAGAATTATGTCTCTGTATTCATTGTTTTGTTTTTTTTAAATATCAAGATTCTTATATAATGTGCGAAAAGGTGGAAGGATCCAAGTAAATGGGCCTATGCAAATAATGAAACTAAATTTACGATTTATATGTAATCATGTATTTCCCTTTTGTCTGTAACTTCAACACTGTACGCCTTAAGGAAATGGATGAAATAACCAAGTACATCAGAAATATGAGGACACAGTTTAGTCGACTTGCGAAAGCGCCCACTTCAGGCTGTGGGAGGTGGGGGAACAACAATTCATCAACAGTGGCAAAGTAAAAACCTTTCTTATTTACAGGCAAGAGAGAGGATGTCGTATTACTCTCACTTTTCTTTGTGTTTATCGAGATAATGACAAACTGTGTACATATTTGCTTTATCTGTTTATTTATCTTAATTACTTGTTACTTACTTGCTTTTCTTACTTTACGCGGAACTGATTTTTTTTTTTTACTCTTATGGCGAATGTCAGGTTTATGGGTGGAAAACAGGAAAGTTCGGTTTAAACCACTGACCACTAGTTACCTGACCAACCTGCCGATCGGATAAAAAATACTTCACTTTGCATGGGTAATCAACGCCATACCGGTACTCAATAATTTGTAACTTATGTAACAATGTTCAAGTTGATGGGTAGAGAAAACCTAGGTGCCTGGACTCACACCATAACCCTTTGCCAGGTGCGTGAAGCTCCTGACTTCAAGAGCCGAAACAGATTTAAATGTCTTCATGATACATCCACAACTCGAAAGAGAATGTTAGACTGGTGATAAACATGAACAGAAAGTCACTGAATAATCCATTAAGCAAAGCTTATATTGAGACAATTCCTGAATATATCCTGCTACAAATTATGCATCCTTGTCAAGCAAGGTTCTCCCTGTAGTGGATACTATTGATTTTGAATATATCCTTAATCCTTGGTGTTTCCATTACTTCCTGTACAAAACGAATAATTTCATTCAACAGCTTAATCTAATAATAATTTCCTGTTCATAAGATTTAACAGTTTATAAGCCAAATGTTGCGTGTAGTTGCCCTTTGGTTTATTTATTTATTCTTGAGCAGGGCCTTAAACAATAAGCATTCATTCATTCATTCATTTATTTGATTGGTGTTCTACCCTGTAATCCAGAAAATTTCACTTATACGACCGCAGCCAGCATTGTGGTGGGAGGAGACCTACGACCATCCGCAGATTGCTGGCTTACCTTCCCACGTACGGGTTGCCCTTTGAAATGATCCTGATGTTTAGAAGGTACACTAAATACAAGACCCAGTCAAGCTGAAGCTGATGTACATGTGTCAATAGTCCTATACTTTACGCCACTTTCACTCCGATATTTTTATGCCTCTCACGCCGACGTCATACAACCTTTCTGGGAAGAAATATCCGTGATGGAAACATGTTTTCCAATACGCAGCCCTCTACTAAGCAGTCGATTTGTGAAGATTACTGCACATGGCGAATATTCCAGCGAGTATTTCGTCGTTTACTACCTACTTCATATCCCAATTTCCACTGGGAGTGACTTTCTAGACCAGTGACGTCAAGTACATTGCATGTAACATCACTGCATTTTTTTACATAATACTGCTAAAGCTATGCTTGGGAGGGGGGCTTAAACACTTACATAAACATTCAAAATAAAACCCTATCTTAGGTAAATTGACAAGGAGCTACGTGATGAAACCGACATTTCAATTCAATTACTAAAGAGGCCGAGTTTTACCGGTAACTTGTGACCATTTCCCAACTATTACTGCCATCGCTGCAGTTCCCCAGGGAAGAGTGTTGTCTAGCACACGGGTTTGATATAAACTGTTGTCGGTTCTGACCTGCGTACGATCGATTGTCACTTCGCCGACAGTGATATCTTTCACGTCAGAGTTCACCAGGAACTGAGCAATTTCCTATTTCTGTGGACTCGGACTCGCCTTTTATGCCTGTTGTGTTTCGACCGAATTTTGTGGTCTGCTGCAATCTCCATAAGAACTATACTTTGTTATTGTTTGTGTTGTTTTTGTATATCACGTATAAGTTGTAGTACTTAGAATGGTTCATTAAATTATATATATGGAGTCTATCTAAGTGTCTTCCTGTTTCTTTGTTTGGTCTTTGCGTAAGGCTTATCGCTGTCTGGAAGTTGAGCAAGCTAATCTCAGATTAGTGATATCCTTACAGGGACGCGATCGACACTAGGCTAAGTGTAGGTGTTGTTTCAACCGCATAGCTCTGGCACTACTTCAGGAACAGCAAAAGGAACGTTATGTGATGTCACCGTAAACGATTGCAAAATGTCGAGCAAAGGTGGCGTAATGTAGGACTAATTTCAAATTAAAGCAGCAACCTCTGACTTATAGCAAAAGTCGCTGTCACACAACTGGCGTCTTACATGACGAAGAAACTTAACCGCGCGGAAATCACAACGCAGTAGTTCCTCATCTGACTAAAAGAGAAACTGTCTTTAACTAAAGTACCTAGACTTCCTGTGTGGCCTTTGCTACTTTCCCAACACCAAAACACTGTATGCAAACAGAGATACATGTATATACAGAACTAACATGGTAAAATTACAACCTGCATTACCAATGCACCACTAAATGTCTTAGGCAATACTTATAAATGGTAATGAAGATTTAGTGTCAGCTGTAAAAGGTAAAACTAAATGCAGTCTTAGATTAGTATCCCACGGTGCTATGGGTGTATAAGTTGTTCCTTCTAAAACACTTGCATGGACAGTTAGAATAATACCGTAGCTGAGATAAATTGACAGGAGGCCGGATTTCATTTGCCAATTCGTGCGTCGCTGTTCTGGTTTTACTCCCTGTGCTGTAGTTTTTAGATATTGTCATCCTTCATAAACCGGGAGACTGCTGGTGGACTAAGCATCCCCGAGGCCTGGTACGTTTACATTGTTTTCAAGATTTGTAATATATACGATCAGGTAAAATATTTTGGTTTCCATTTCGAAAGACTGGGCCTTGGTGAGACATCGCTTTGATGTTGCTCTGTGTTGTTTTGATCTATCGCCCCACTGACATTACTATTACTGGAGGGAAAATAGCAGAGGCTTTTAGTTACACAGTTTTGCCTACGAACTCAAAAACAATGCCTCAATTATAATTTAATATCAGCTTTCCTTAGGCCACAGCTTGCCATGCTGTTGCACATGATATGTAGAAAGCGTCTTATTAAATGATGTGTTTATGAAACAATCATGTTTAACAGCTTATTTATTGTGACAGGTGGTGATCCACGTGTGGCTTCAACGAGAGCGGGAGATAGAGGATTTAAATACTATGTTTATTGGGTTTGTGTGTCATGTTTATGTCAACATCATTCAGTGATTAATGGCAAACGATATGTTAAGCTTTGAAAGACAAAAAAATACTTTGTTCATTGAAATTGAGTCTATATTGCAATAGGAAGAAACATTTAGATTCCTGTAGTTAAACATGCTCCAAGTCCAATAAATGGATACACACACTAATTGTCTATGACATCCGATAATTAGGTGACAGTACATGCAGACTAAATTAAACATATCCCTTTATTAAGAAGAAGATGGTAATGACTTTAAATTTATGATTTCTGCTGAATAAACGTTTTGACACAGTAATAAATTTGAAAAGCGTCGCAAAGACAGCAAATAAACGATGCGTTAATAATGTCTTATAATTCTACACCAATGACGTCTACTACATCGCATTTAACATCCCTGTAATGTTTGTTTTTTCTAAATTCTGCTATTAAGCCATGGTGGTAGGGGGCATGTAACTTGTTACATGTATTTCTGAAACTCTATCTTGAACAGTTACAATAATACTCTAACAGAGGTAAGACAAGATTCTGGGTTTCACCCGTGACCATTTGCCATCTCACACTGTTGATCGTCCCTGATCTTATTTTACTCTCTTTGCTATAGTCTGTTATGTTGCATTCGTGCATAAACCGGGATTTTGCTGGTGGACTAAGCATCCCCGAGGCCTCGTCCCTTTACATCATTTCTACCTAATTGTGTACATGTATTAAATATGATGACAACGCCGCATTTTGAGTAATTCTAGGCCAGTAACGTATAGTATATCAAATTTAACATCAGAGCAATTTTTTTAACCAAACTCTGCTAAATCCGTGGTTCTAGGGGGATGTAAGTTGTTATCTCTGAAACCCTCACATGAAGAGTTAGAACAAAACCATAACTGAGGTAAATTGACAAGAACCTAGGTTGTCAACCAAAATGGGCGTAACAGGTCAATAATAACAAGACCAGCTTCCAAAATTTCAAACTGGTCATCGCATTAGAGGCCGGATTTCACCGGTAAAGTGTGACCATTAGCCAACTATCACACAGTCGTCGCTGCTCTGGTATCACTCTACATGCTGTTTTTTTTATGTCTTTTAGATTGCCTTTCTGATAAACCATACTAACCTTGGGTTTATTATAAGATAAGTGGCTGACTAAACACCCCAGATAATAATTAAAGACATATATAAATGTAGTTAGCATCAGGTAAACAATTAAACACAATAGTAAACACATAATGTTGCCAGGATGGACACGGAATCCATCAATTTCGCTGAAATTAGTAGACAGAAAAAAACAAGATAAAGAATGAGCAAGTCACAGGTAAGTTATATATTTAAAATTGTCAAGGCGTTGTTGTTATTGTTATCCTGTCTCACGTCACAACCAAAATATAACTACAAATATTCTCTGTTGTCCCGTATTTTTACTTTCAAAAATGAATATCGCAAACTAAATATAGGAGATTGTTCTGTATATTAAGTATGAAGACACGTACAGGTCTTACAGTCTTACATCATCCTGGTGCTATTTGGGGGGGGGGGGTTGTGGAGGAATCCCCGGGATACTTTTGTTATGGAAGATACAGGAAGATCAGAACGCAAACACATAAACATCATTTAATTCCATCTTTACCAAAATTCTTTGGGATTATCTGACATTATGAAATAGGCGGAATATGCCGTCATATTTTCAGGAGCTTGTAATTAACTCTAAAAGTGTTTTGGTCTACATGTATTACGATTGACATGGAGTTAACACTCAAGAACACCACGAGTTATATGTCCACGCGACCTTTAGCATCCAGTTTCAATAGGCGGAATATGCCGTCATATTTTCAGGAACTTGTAATTAACTCTAAAAGTGTTTTGGTCTACATGTATTGCGATTGACATGGAGTTAACACTCAAGAACACCACGAGTTATATGTCCACGCGACCTTTAACATCCAGTTTCACAAGACGAAACTCTTACCACACAACTAGGAATGTTCCTAAAAGCTTTTAATATAGAACTATATATATGAGTGGATTTTGGTAAAGACAGAATTTTAATTATTTTTAGTTGTAATTGTGTATCCTAATGATCAGAAAATGTATTGTATAATAACTTCTGACCAAGGGTCGCATAACGAATAAGTGCTTAGGATTTGCCGAAGAGAAGAAAAATGTTCAACTGGAACAAAATGTAGAGGTTATTGATTCATATAAGTTCATTTCCTCAAGTAAGCGGGAATGGTCCACATTTATACTCTGTGTTTGTGATTGTCTCCCCTTGACCAAGGTGATACCCTGAGATGCCTGTGTTACATAGACGTCGCACAATGCGTAATTTCCATGACAACATACACTTAAGAGATACGTCATGGCGGTAAATGCTTTTGACGCCCCCATGCAGAGGCCTGTCTTACGACACAGTCGTAAATAAGCGAGATAGCTGTTTCGACTGCGCATGACCGGACTTCCTTCGCTGGTAGACAAACAGACCCTCGTGGCTGTGTTAGAGGCATTGTAACCGTATAGGCAGTCACACACAATTCAGCCCATTTCGTGCATTTTATGTGCCTGTGTGACAGCGCTAGGGCTGTTTCAAGTGAAAACTTGTGAAAAACAAGGGAAAAAAATTGAGCTTTACACTGGGCTGTTGCCGAAGACTGTAATATTAAGATGGACATGCTCATACGCCATTATGTGCAACTCGAAACGGCTATCCGGCTTAATGGCAGGTGTAACTTTCATGACAAAATATAATGAAGAAATGGAAAATACCCTAGCATTTATGCAGCAGACATATAGGCCTACAAACTCAAATAACTTTACTTGACACATATCGGTATTTCTGTCTTAATACTGATACTGATCAGAAACAGTTCCGTTTTCTTTGCAAAGTATGAATGCTGCTAGTAAATTCATGTGCTGCACATGTCTATTTCCAGGACTGTTTCTTCTTTTATATCGCTTAATTGTTTTTTGTTTTGTTTGTTTTTTTTGGGGGGGGGGGGTATTTTTTGTTTGTTTTGTTGTTGTTGCTGTTGTTTCGTTTCTTTCTCATATTTATTAAACTAGACCGTGCCATGTAGTGTACTGACTACATGTACCAACTTTTGCAGAAGTAACCTACAGACCAATGTGTTCTTCTTAGTTATCCATTTAAAGTAAATGTCTCTCGAACAAGTGTAAACAAGTTTTAGGCCTCACCATGTGTGGTAGTCAGTAATGCTATATGGTTCTATAGAATAAGATAAATCAGGTACAGGAGGGTTGTCCCGTCGATCAGGTTTGCACTCGACCAGCGGCAACGATATATTATACTTAAGCTCTAATCTTAACTTAGGGCGCATACTCTCCAAGCTGTTCAATATCCCTTATAAGCCTCTACCAGAGAGGGGGCCAGCATAGGCCTATTTCTACACAAGAAAGTAAATATCAGTCGATTTGTGATAATTTTAGTGAAAACTCACCAACCTCGAAGTCAGGAGATCTTGGTTAATGAAGCTTAATGAAAACCGCGAGAACTCTCATATAAATAGGGCGCCTATACAAATGAGAATTGCACCTATTTACAACTATGCAACTTTTATACTACTGGAAAATTTTACCAATTAAAGTGAATAGTATACAGACTATCAATTGCCAAATATTTGCCTAACAAATGTTATCCACCATTTTAATTATGAATGAAGTTTTTACAGGCTACCCGGTACATGTATAGGTTATTACCAGATGTAGTCTATAGATACAATAGGCATATATATGTATAGTCCCATAGGAAAACGATTCTGTCAATCATGCACGTGAACTCTACTCTTTCCGTATTTTATTTACAGTACCAGACATCTTGAATCACGGTGTACATGCTATTGTTTAGTATGGTTACCATGGTTTCATATCAACGAAAAGTTTAAATGCATCAGTTGAACTGAGTTCCGTATGAATGGTCCCGACCATTATTCGTGACGTCAGTTTGCGATTGATTCCAATGAATCTCACCAGGGAGCGCTGTCGATCGGGTTATCCAGAGATCGCGGTCGTGCTATGCAAACATAAATCAATGCGCATTACTAGTACCCTGCTAAAATAGTCCCAAAGTAATCGTAGGTTTTAAAATTATTTTAAAAAAACAAGGAAGACAAGTACATTGAGCAAAATTCCTCAGGCGTTTTGCATCAAGACTGGTCGTTAAATTATACAGTTTAGCCCTAAATTGCGTAAATAGCACGCCGTTTGGGGAACTTGTACTGGATTGTTCCGCTTTGAGCTCTTGTTTACCGTACTTTACCGAAAGCATACGAATGTCAATCGGAAGTTCCGATGTGTTTCAATGGTGGACGTCGAGACGAAGTGATCGAAAAATCAAAGAACGGATGCATGTCTTTTAGTTTTTCTCGTGATTTTAGCTGCCTCGTGTCTGTAGTATGCCGCTGTTTGGAAAGAAACACGATGCAGGAAAGAAACAGCATTCGGAAGATGTGCTGAGGCGGTACGAGTTCACTGACAAGACCCTTGGAACGTAAGTGTATTTAGCTTCCCGTTGCATCTCCCACCCACATAATGCCTGGCCATAATGCAATAAAGCCTGTAACAACTTCTGTTCGTTGGGAGAGAAAAATATATCGTTATTAAAAATAAAAACTATAAACATGTATGCAGTATTGTATAAGTCAGTACTCTTTGCCTCAGCTGTTACAGCTATGGTATATTTAAACTATTATTTTTTAGGGTTGCATTTCATATGACAACACTATTTTTTGTGTATAACACACCCATACAAAAAGTACCTAAAAAGCTAAATTCTTAATATATTGACGTTTGAAAAATGAAGTTCAGTGTCACATTAGGTTTTAACCGCTAATAATAATGTTATGTTGACTCAGATTTTACATGACATGTTGACAAAATCAAAACATCCAAATATTTTTATTTTGATTTTGGGGGAACAGCAGTTCAAACACCTCCTGGGATTGCGTTGTGAAAAAAAATAGACATATCTCACCTTTTTAAAGTCGGATGAGAAATTCACAGCATTACAGCAACATGTAGAAAAGGTTTGGTTATAGAGATGCAGACAGTTCCACATCCGCTTTCTTATTTTAATGACTGCAGTGGCGCACTTGTTTTTAAGCATATACCGTGAGATGCATCTTTCTTTTTTTCCATATCCAAAATTGTTAACTGAGATTTAGAGGAAATTGTATGATTGAATTGATATAGTCATTCCCTGCAACAGAGGTCTTTTTCAGGAAACATGATTCATGTATTTTCAGTCCTCCCTAGAGAAATTTACTTGTGTGTATCACTCACCTACATGTATTCCAGAAGCTCCGCCTATGAAGGCTTCATGTAGATCATGACTTTTTAATTTATGTTTATTCATGTGATGTATGTTTCATATATAATATTTTCAATATTGCAATTATATGGTTAACATATTTTTAGCCATCTTCTTAATTGTAGAATATAGTCAAGTGATGCCTGACAAATCCCGAAACACAGCTTTGTCACACTGCCTGAAAATAGAGATATTTTAACATGTTAAAAAAAACCCCAAATTAGTGGACCATACTTCACACAGTATGTGCATCTGACTGAATTATGGTCCAGCTTTTCCATTTTGATAAATGAAATACAGTATTGTGAATTGAAGTCAGCAAATATTTTGAAATAAGAATGTTTAATGGCAGACCTGAAAAATTGAAAATTGTTTAAAACTGTATTCTACTATTGATGTCCACGTTTCACTTACCTGGGTTTAATGTTCACTTCCTCTGGAGGGCAAGATATGGAACTGTGTTTTTCTAATGTCTAGTGCTGTGTGTTTTTAACCTAGTGGCTGAGACTCTGATGTGCGCTGTATTATATACTGTACACATAAATTGATATGTCTTGATCATGATTTAAATTAGGCTTTTCATATTCATAGGGCATGTGTATATATGTGTATCATAGGCGTTTGTTATGTATTTCAAGTATTGTTTTCACTTCTTTGTGTTCCTCATTCCATTGGTAGTTCACTGTTTCCATGACAACATGTAGTTTCCAGTTGAAAAGTTACTAAAGTGCGCTTGAAGAACTGGAACTGTGCTGGATTGTCACTTTAGCCTGCAATGTTATAGTATGGGAATAAATGGCCGTAAGCGTTTGTCCAGTGTATAACACATTTTGAGTAAGGGCACTGATGCTCACTTGAAACCTATATCTGGCTTAGGTATGGTTTCCTGTCCAGGCTACAACTTCATTTCTTTTTCATTTTTAGTGGATGCATAGATATAGAGGTGACAATTTGGCTTGCCTCAAATTTGTTCATTTCCACAGTTAACATGGAAATCAGACTGACAGTTTCATTGTATCCACTGTAGGCATGTTCCTGTGCTGATTAATGTACAAGTCCATGTGCAGATTTCATTTTTGTTGGACACATAAACTGAGGCACATACCATGCCACTTTCCTTTTTGTACGGTTTCCCCGGTAACAAGATTTCAAACCAACCACTTATCCCTTCCCCCATTTTAGGAGAAGATCTGTAAGCCACAAGTATATTGTACGAACTAGTCTTCAGAAACCACTTATTTTGCAAGAATATATATGTGGAGTCAGTTTTAATTATGAATACCCACCAAGACCTGTGCTTCAAGTTTAAGGTTTACAGTGCTGCTGCTATCCTGTTATACTTTTAAGGCACAAGTATTTGTTTGGTCATGTCGATATATATGGACTTCACCTGAGTTTTTGTTTTTTATCCTTTGTCGTACATGAATTATGACTTGACTTTTATATTTCAGCAGAATATTTTGAGATAAGAAATCTCTTTATAATATCAGGTATTATCAGGTTGCAAGAACAGTACTGCGTAAAATCAGTGCAGTTGTTTCATTTCTAACATCAAAGATTTGTGAACTGGAAGGAAATTGCAAGGCATGCATGTGGTGTTGTCTGTCAAAGGATTGCCAGTTGATCAATAAATGTGCCCGTTTTTCTCTGGTCGTGTATGCAGGAAAGGAACAGCATTTTGCCTGGTAACATGCATACACTTTTTAGATTGGAAAATTCACATACACCAAGAACTCAGCCTCCTTATTTTTGATTTCATGTATGAGCCTAAGTTGTTTACATATATGTTCTATTAAGGCCACTTAAAAAACTACGTGTTTCCCATCACTGTTATATGTTTCTGTGCTTTGTAAGGTATATTGTTTGCCATCTTTTTATTCTTTATGTTCAAAATGTTTTAGATGTAAAGGAAAATGTAAAGGAAATCAAGAAGTGAAATTTTTTTCGGCAGAAAAGCTCAGTAAAAACATGTGAATAAGGCTCTTTAGTGCACAGTTATTGTGATGCCAAATTGGCTATATAGAAGAATTAGTGCAAATTTCGGCTTAATCAGTTCGTGCTGTCCATTAGCTGTAATTTACTACTATGGTCAACATATGCACTTTCAAAAATGTCACACTCAGCACGTTGCAAATTTCTAGTTTTACACATTAATTTCCAAAGTAGTTTTAGTAAGAGACGAGCTACAAAAGCTAATTTATGTACAAAAAGTAATAAGCATTACCTTATACGGATGTAGAAGGCCGGTTGGCAAAGTTCATGCAAAGTAGATGCTTACACATCATTCCGTTCTCTGTGAAAAAAGTTGTGACTCTATGACATGACAAACATTGAAAATATGTACCCAATGTGTGCGATATCAGGTTAACATACTTGTAGTAATAGAGACATGTGTATGTTCCTCCCTATATTTGAATGTTCGTCATTTTGTGCACATTGCACTGTGTCTTGGAGTGGGAGATGCTTCACAAAGGTCTAATGATTGACAAGGGAATGATTCACATTACTTGTAAACCTAGTTATGCCCTAGAGAACCACATTTCTTATTCTTTGTGCAACCAAGTAAGTATGATTTTTGAATTTCAGATAGAAAAATAAAAGAAGGGCTTCCTGCTTTGTCTTTCATTACATTCATGATGGGGAAACAAGTAATTTTGATATGTGGCCGTAATTACAATATGGAGCTCAAATGGGAGACTGAATAGGAGACGGGCATCATCAGATGACACACAGGTGTTTCTGCAGCTGGGTTAGTTACAATCTTGTGCCAATCAGATCGCAGAGTGACTCTTCAATTAACAAAGTTCACAATATTTACCAAAGTGATTGTGGTATGTTAAGTGCCAGTAATTGGATTTGTGAAACTTCACCTATTGTTTGAAATACATGCACGCAGGTGTGTACTGCCAGTATGTGTGTAGACATATATCTAATGAACACCAAACATGTAGTGTTGCTCATGAACTTTGTTGAGCATGTGCTCTATCAGTGCTGAATGGTTAGCACTGATACTGTGATGTAGATTTTAGCAGTCAGTTTGCTTGCTGAGCATTTAGCTGAAAATTTGTCACCTCCTTTTGTTCCAATAATCTGTACTTGAGCCACGTATGCTATAGAGTTGTTTGTCAGTTTAATAGAACTGTCTTGTTTTATGATCAGCAACTTTTAATTGGCACTTAACAGGTACTGCATTAATCATTTTGGTAAATATTGTGAACTCTGTTAATTGAAGAATCAATGTTTCATCTGCTTGGCATCAGATTGTAACTAACCCAGCTGCAGAGACACCTTTGTGCCATCTGATCGTGCCCTACTCAGTTTCCCATATGAAGTATATATTGTATTTAAGGTCACATATAAAAAGTACTTGTTTTCTGATCATGAAAATAATGAAAGACTAAGCAGGAAGCCATTTTTTAGTTTTCCTTCTGAAGTTTAAAAACAATACCTACATACGCTAGGTTGCACAAAGAATAAGAAATGTGTTACTCTAGGACATAACGAGGGTTAGAGGTAATGTATGTATATTAATCCCTTGTCAATCATTAGACATGTCTGAAGCACCTCTCACTGCCCTGTGACCTTTTAACCACTGGCAATGCCTCAAATAATGAAAAATAATACTGACCTCTGGCCTATGACCAAGGTGAGCATAACACAACATGGATGTTGTTTAAAGGAACTGTACCAGGGAATTTCTATATTATGAGTGAAAAATTGATAAGTATCCAATAAATCTAAGTTTCCGAAAACAAACTGATTTGGGAAATTGAATTTTTTTCTGAATATTTCTCCAGTGTACACAGATTTATGAATATTCAAATATAGGGTAGGCCATTTTATGAACAGTGAAGAACATGCACATGATGTCAGTATTGCTACAAATACCGGATGACGCATACATTGGTTACATGTGTTTAATGTTTGTCATATCATAATGCCACAACTGTATGTGTAGAAATTTAGAAAAACATTTTGTTTTACAACACTGTGTCAATGTCTGCATCTTCAGAGAGGGCATTTGATAACAAAATCATTTACTTTTCCACAGCTTAGGTTGTTACACCTTTTCTTCCTTTTATAGATGTGTCGTCTTCCTCCCTACTTTTTTTTCCGGTGTAAAAAGCACAGTGGAAATCAGAAAGATGAATCTACATGTATGATCATAATATGTGATTGTATGTAATAAAGTAATTTTTGTAGGTTGGAAAATAGTGTTTGCCGGCTGTAAAGAGAACATATTCATGAGCTATCTCAAGCTAACATGTCAACGTGTAACTAGGTGTAATTGCATGATGTATTGGGATATCACCATAGTAAAGGTCTAGGGAGTGACAAGCACCAAGAAGACACCATTTGTTCCATTGGTTGGTATGGAAGTAAATGGTGTCAGTAATTCTCTATAGAGTGTTAATATGTTTCTCTCTCCTGTCTCTAAGTATTAACCATTTAATTAAATTATCCTGCAGAAATGCCTCAGAGTACATGAACACTGAAGTATGTTTCTTGAAAATGTAAAAATAGCTTTACTAAACAGTAATTCTTGGTTTCATTGTGGAGCATCAACTTACCAAATAGCGGTCTAGGAACAGTGGCATAATATTGGTCACAGGGACTACTGAGTGACAGGATGCAAAAGATTTTATTTTCATTTGTCTTCACTTTCAGAGGTGCTTTCTCAGAAGTTATACTTGCCAAGGACAAACTAGAAGCAGGCAACTTCGTTGCTGTCAAGATTATAAACAGAAATGGCTTGAAGGGAAAGGAAGAGTCATTGGAGAATGAAATTCAGGTGTTGAGAAGGTAAAACAAAAAAATTGTATGTAGTGTTGTGGAAATCATGAGTGAATATCTGATGAGTCATGGGTTCTTTTTTTTTGTGGCGGTGTTGCTATTCATAAATTTAGAGTGAAGTTTCATGACTTGTTGCCCAAGCATCAGAGCATTGTGAGGTTGGCTGTTCTGTCTGATACGAGTACTTCTTCATAATTGTTAACTGGGGGATCATACATGTAGTACATCGAACTTTGGTTGCACCAGGAGCATCCTTATGCAAGATTTGTGGTGATATCATAATAATGTGGAAGTGATATTAAACTCAAAGGATCAAAGCCAGCAAAGGGACACATGAAAACTTAACCTGGTTTCTGAGTGTCATACTTTAACAACCAGAAAAGTCATAAATGGAATTTTACTCTGGCTTCTTCATTGCATGGAGAGTTCAGATTTCACTGCATGAAAGATTGCAGATCTAGAATGATAGTTTATGTTTACAGGTGTAGGGAAAAGTTCTATGCAAATGTCTGTATATTGATATCTCGAAACAGAAAAGATAGACATTAAATTTACTTGAACTTGCATGTATCTGAATGTAGAAAATAGATTTTGATCAGATTTGATATGTACTCTATAATTTTCTGAATGGCAAGGAAATAAAAGGGCGAGATGCACATTTTCAAATTTTCCTGCTTGGGTGACTTTCTGGTAATTGCACATTGAGATGCATTTTGCCTTGAGGGTTCTTTGCAGGCATGGTTCATTTTTTAGATGGGAGTGGGTGATACTATACAGGTAGCATCCACTAGCTACAGTATAGCTAAACTTGTTTGTGTATGGTAACATTTGTTCCAGGATCTTGTCCAGCAAACCAATGTTTGGTCTGTTTTTAAGAGGACAAGGTAAAATATTGAAGGTATTTGTTTGCACATTTGCAGATGATAGATTATTAGTGATGGAAGCTTGTACAGTTGACTTCAGGCAACGATCAATAGCAATTGGCCGTTAATTGTGCAGTGCTCCCTGCCTCAGACGCTGCCCGCTCAATAATTGCCAGTGCGGATCAATGCTGTACTCCTATCTATTCCTTTAATACTATCTGGTCGAGAGCAGCATTGTCCCAAAAAGAGTGGAGGTTAAGCATGGTATTATAACAGATGCCTCTGGCATACTGCTGAAGGTTGGCCTTGGACATGTTGGACTCCCAGTCTGACTGCTGTGGTAGCCTTGTAGCCAGGAATGAGGTTTTGGCGACTTCTTACTCATTGACCAAACCATTGACAAATCAGTCCACATGTTGTCACCTTTAGCAATTAGCACCTGAAAAAGCTTGACGTTTGTTGTATTGGTTGAGAAATCTTCTAATAAAGAAGAAACGCACAATGCAGAGCAGTCTGTTCTAGAAAACACAAAATTGAATGCCAGCATCAAAAGTGTTTCTTGTTATGTACAAATAATTTGACTGTACCATTACATCTCCTGTTTTAAATCTTCAGTGAGCACTGTTTATTGCCACATTTTTATGCCCTAAAAAGTAACAAAATGACATGTTGTGTTGTTTTAAATGGCTACACATTGTGATAAGTAGAGATTAAAATGGATAATACTGTACTTAAATCCAGGAACATAAAAGATCTGTGTCACTTTTCACTTATTCAGCATTTGAATATATAAGCAGTTCTTACCTCCTTAAGTTGGGAAACCTTGTTGTTGACATGTACATACACCAGCTTGTCTTTTGACTTTTGCGAAGTGAGGTTAGATGTTGTGAAGGATGGTTGGGGGAGTATACTTGATTGATTGTTCACTTATATGATAGGAGTAAGGGGTAAAAATCTTACTGGAGTGCCATGGGGGGGGGGGGCATGTAAATTATCAAGCCTTGACGTCTCAGGTTTAAGTTTGGTATAAAGAACATTATGGAGAACTTTGATTTGGTATACAGGTGTACATGTTGGTTTATGTAAATTACACAGTAAAGAAAACAGGCTAAAGTTTTTTTTCTCTAGCTCATAGTACACAGTTTAAAACAACCCTGCATGCCACCATCTGGTGAGGTTATAGAGACTCCACTGTTTCCACTGTCTGCAAAGTTTTAGGTAGGGCAACAACTTGTTAAACATGGGATGAGAATTTCCATTACTCAGAGAATCTCCACCAAGAGCCTGCCATAAGGGCAAGGTGATGTGTCCGTCAACAGCCTCTAATCTTGTCTTCCTCTGTGTTAAGATTAAGGATTCAGTGGTGTGTACTTTACTTCAGGCTGACACATGATAAATGGCATCACAAGGGACTATGTTTATTCTGCCATCAACTGGAGTGGCAGGAGCAATTTGGTTGCTCCTGAATAGGGCATGTGCATTTCTTCACATTGTTAAGAGCATGATGTAACACCTGAACAGGAACTAGTTGTACTAAGTAGCTAAATGTATTACATGTATGTATTTCTGTGCATTATGCATTAATGGCACATAATGTAACCAGATGTACTGCCTAACCTCCAAGTTTTAGTGAACCAGATGTACCACATAGGATCTAACATATAACAGGTATGATCAAGTGTACCATCTTAGCAGCATTCTAATGATGTAGGAACACGTTCAACGAAAGCTGTAATGTATGGCTTACATGTACATGTAACAAATGTACCACCTAAGCAGTGACAACACATCATTAAATTTACCACCTGAACAGGTGTATAAAACTGACAGGTGTAAACACCTTGTGAATAGGTTGATCATTTACAGCCCTCTGTATTAATTAATAGTACAGTATAAACAGATGCACATATGAACATGTTCGATCAGTGGTTAAGCAGTAAGACCATGTGATCAGTTGTTCTTGTTCCTTGTAAGTGGTTAAAGTGGGTCCATACTTACCCTGAAATCCTTGAAAGTCTCTTTGTTGAGCTTTGTGGATTTTTTTCCAGCAAATGTCTTTCAAGAAAGAATATATTTTAGAAAAGTCTTTGGAAGTGCTTTATTTTTGAAAATCAATTTTGCATAATGTTTGAAATGGACCAAATGAATAAGCTACCAACATAGTATCCAGCTTGAAAGTTTGTACTTAAACTGAATGGTGCAGGAAAGTATCAGGTGTGTGAAAGTCTTTCAAAAATGTGTTTTTTCACAGACAAGAACACTATTGTGCTGCATGAAGAAATATGGTGAAGGCAAGCAGTACATATAATATCCTATGTACATGTACCTAGATTTATTATAAGATGTTCGTCAAAGTTTAGTTATGAATTTGTTTTAATATTTTATACAGCATGTGTATGGTGTTTTCTGCTTCCAGACTCCGCCACCCAAACATCGTTCAGCTGCTGGATGTGTATGAAGACAAACACAGGGTCTATCTCGTTATGGAGCTGTATGTATAACCATCTCCAGAGATTTTATGACTTTTTAAAGTTGCATTTTTAAGTTGTGTTCTTTTATGTTACTTTAGTGTTTTACTATCTGATACAATGTTGCAGATCTGTCTAGTGTATAAGGCTTCCTGTAAAAACAGCCTTTATGTAACCAGGTAAATAGTAATAAGAATGATTATTGCTGGACACGACTGTGAATAAGAAGGTCCTTGAATGATGACCTGTGCATGTGGATTGTCCCTACAAGTTCCTGTGCAGGCTTTGTATGCAATTAAAGTATCAAGACTGGCAGATGGCTCAGGCCTAACAAATGTAATTCTTGCAATGTTCTTGAAAATGAATATTACTTCATACTACTCTGTCCGTTATATAAAAATTACAAATGGAAGTTTATTTCTAAGTATTGTACTCTCAATATTGATAGAAGAAAATTCTTTGAACTGTTGACAAAAAATGCGGTACAACAGCAACAAAACCTGACACTGTGTGTTCAAAAAAGTTTTAGATTGATGGAGTCTTCAGTCTGACTTGTTGATACGTATTAAGCTTTCTCCCCTCTTATGTCACATGTGCAAAGACACTTGTATATATTAATGTCTGCTGTCCTTCATCAGGATTTGAAATGTTTTATTCTTATTTGTTCAAGTGCACCATTTGTTATAAGCTTTTATGTGTATATGATTATCATTGTGCCTCATTGATTGCTACTATTGTTTACTTCTTTTGTACATGTATCCTATCAGGTTGGATTGCCATATTAGTTTATAGTTAACTCAATTTTTCCCAAACCCTTCATTCGAACTATTTCTTTTAATGTTCATTTTGTGTTGAAGTTCAAGTCCGTACATGTAGAAGCATTCCTGAATGATAAATTTGTGTATTTAACATCCTATGGCACATTTGGGCCTTTCATGATGACCTCTGACTTAAGTGGCTTGTCATGCGGAGGGGAATCATGTTGTTTTCACACACCCCTGTCCATCTGTCGGTGTTAACATGATGGCAGTGCACATCAGGCTGCTTCAGGTGAAGATTTTGGCATACTGGTTCATATTTAGGTAAACTGCAATTAAGTTAAGATTATTGCATGTTGGAATTTTACAGAGTAACAGGCGGT
This sequence comes from Acanthopleura granulata, assembly GCA_016165875.1. Taxonomy (NCBI): domain Eukaryota; kingdom Metazoa; phylum Mollusca; class Polyplacophora; order Chitonida; family Chitonidae; genus Acanthopleura; species Acanthopleura granulata. The sequence continues at coordinate 22,590,528 of JABBOT010000004.1, forward strand.
GAGCTGTTTGATCGAATCGTAGAAAAAGGGAGTTATACAGAAAAGGATGCCAGCCAGTTGATTAAGCAAGTCCTGGAAGCAGTAGACTTTATGCATGAGAGAGGTGTTGTACACAGAGATCTAAAGGTAAGGAGAGCTAAAGCGGCATTAGTGTAAAGCAGGACTGTGAGCCATTGTTATGTCAAACGTGTAATGTTGTCTTGTCATTAATGTGAGGTAATGATGAGCTGGAAAAGAAACATTTGAAGTCAATGTAATGGCATCAACATCCTGCTGTAGAGCCTTTGAAAGGTTCCCATGATTTTGATTGCACGACTGGAAAGATGGGTAAGATGTCGGTTTAACATTGTCAAGCACAAGGAGAGCCATTGTTGTGCACAGCTTGAATTAATTGGCAGATAGCTAAGGCATAGTTTAAGTAGCACGATAAGATGGAAGTTAGGGTAACTGAGCACAACTGTTGAGTTCCAGCCAGTTTGGACCACATGACCATCACGTGACAGTGCAGAATGGCAGTGTGAAAGTCCCAGTGAGTTAGCCATATGATTTATGTGCTATTCAATTGGCTACTTACTCCGGTGTTACTGTAACTCAGCTGCAAGAGCCCTTGAATCACTTACGTGAAGTCAGAGCTAATCAGAACTAGCTCCAGCTAAACACATAAAGTAGAACATGCACTACCATCAAAAACTGTGTCAGTATAACCAGTTGCCAACTAACACCGCAGTGCTCATATCACATTCCTAGTCCCCACTGATCAGTCGCTGATGGACACCGACCAGATCCTGGAATTCGTTCAGGCTCAACACATCTGTGACATAAGCCAGTCTTAACTAGGTGCACAAGTTATAAACGGCATGGGGAATCTTGTAAGCTTGAATGAGTCAAACTTCAGCTGACCAGATAATTTCCATATAGCATCAATTTACTGGTCTACCGGCCCCAGGCCTGAATATTGTCGGATCACTTACAGGAGAGGGGTGTGATTGGCTGTTTATTGTGGCAATCTTAGACAAGGTCTGCTGCGCGAAGGTCTGTCAGTCTTCTGCAGATAGTCGATCATTTCCTGGCTGCTGTCCACCATAATAAGGAAAATATTGTTGAGTACATTACAATGTAAAACTCCAGTCAAATGAATGAATGAAATATTCAGCCATCACTATTGTAACCGAACGTTGAAATATAACAACAGGAGAAGTAGTCAATTCATCACCCCTAGTTTTTAACTCAGGGAGTTGGGTGCATAACTGGCAAGGTACGGAACTTAGGTTTCCCCCACCCGTATCTGTCCGCTCACATATGAGTGAATGCATTAAACAGCAATCAAATAAACAAATAAATAGATTAGAAGAGCTTGTGTACATATAACCAGATTTTTCTCTCTGATATAGCAGTTGTTCACCCACACCCAGAGCAGACTGAATTCTGATTTGCAGACTGGGCTGTTGCAGATAATACAAGTCTCATTGACTGACAAGGATCCTTTGTACTTGTCAGAATAAGTGAAAGTTTATTTCAAACAGGTACATGTGCAGTGGCACACTTTGAGAATGTCAGTGTATGTAGTCTGGGTAGACATCCTGAAAAGGTGAAATATTTCATCAAAGATATAGAGATCACGCTTATTATATAATTGATAGCTGTCGTTAAATTCCACCAAAAACGACATGTGAAGGAGAAACAATGCAGAAGTGTTGTCTTGTCTATTGGCAGCCAGAAAATCTTCTGTATTATAGTCCTGCGGATGATTCCAAAATAATGATCAGTGATTTTGGCTTGTCGAAAACTGAGGAATCTGGAACGATGGCTACAGCATGTGGAACTCCTGGATATGTAGGTAAGAAGGAAGGATGGGAAATAAAGCTGATGAAGTTATTCTCTTATCAGTGACCCCTGGGAATGATACAAGGCTCAGTAGTAATTGGGACAGGTATTCAACAGGTTGATGGTTTACCCCAAGCTCTCAGATTTCTTCCAACCAGTTATCGGACCCACATTGTATAAGTGAAATGTTTTTTAGTATGACTAAAACAGAAGTAATCCAAGAAATACCACAAGCCCAATTTTTCTGTCTGTATTAGATGACTTTTAAACATGCTGTAGCATATAGGGGCTATACCCGCCATTTAACTACAGTTGTAACGACATCATCTTATCTACATCAACAACTGGCGCTAGTAGCAATCCATAAAACAGCTTTTTTCCCATTTTGCTGTATTTTACCTAAAATCTTACATTTTTCAAGGGACACATTTTGCTGGATTGTAATTGATTCATCCACCTCTTAGGACTAAGAAAAACTTGTGTTGACAACAAAAGTATCATTTTAAGACTTTTATGTGATTGTGCAAGTGCATTCTGACATGCTAGGCTTCAGATAATATACAGTAATTAAAATGGTAATACGAATGATCAGGTATCTTTTAGCATATAATAACAAACTTGTGTTCACCCTCTGATTCTGCTTGGCTGAAAACCAGTGTCTTAGAAAAAGGCTGTCAAATAACTCCTAGATGAGACTTATTCTATTGTAAGTTTACATGCTAACATTTAGTCTTACTTAGTGCACATTGAGTTTGTAAGATGCTATGACATTTAACATACTAGTATACCAACTTTGATATTGTGTTATTAGAGCGGGAAGTCTTGATATTGTTTCTATGTGAGTGCATTTTTATATTGATAATGAGGTGTAATTTGATGGGGTATATGAGCAGCAAACAACTGAACGGATCCCTGTACAGCATAAAATGGTTGATGTTGTTCGTTCAATTTAGTGTACACATTCATATTATTTCAGCACCTGAAGTTTTGGCTCAAAAACCGTATGGTAAAGAGGTGGATTGTTGGTCTATAGGTGTCATAGCATATATATTGTAAGTATCTCTCATTACTGCACTTTTTTTATAACATGTGCTGTGAATTTTCTCTATCACAGAATGCTCCATTTCACATTTATTGAAGGTACCGTATGCCAGATCACAAGACAGGGTACATACTGACTCAGGTCATCGTTGAAGAATGTCAAATTTGTATTCGTCCTGAATTATGCTTAAACTACTGTAGTGGGTGTATCTGTGTTTAGATTTTCAGATGGTGTAAGTATACCTGTTGATGTAACTATCACCTTCCCGTTGAGCATTTCTGGAAAAAATCAGATTTACCTGGTTACTTCCCTTAGGTATTCCAGGAGAAGTGTAGATGTAACTGATTAGCTCCCCTTGAATGTTCCCAGGAATGGAATACATACCTTCCCTTAGATATACTCCACAAAGGTAGTTTGCAGAGAATCTGACACTGCCTGTGGATTATCTGACTACATCTGGCATATATATAGTTGGAATAACAGATTCCACCTCCTTCCAAACCCCAAACCTGGTTTACGTGTGTAGATGTTTTCTGAAAGCTGTTAATGTCTTATTTTCTTCCTTGTTAACTGTGTAAGACTTTTGCTTGAAAATCAGTGGTACAGTGTAGCTACACTGTAAAACCAGATATAATGCAACGCAAATTTTGTCCTCAAAAATATGTGGTGTACCTTCTTATGAGAAGGCTTAAATTTGACAAGACACGACTAAAACATCAACCGAAGAAGGATTTATGCCAAGAAATGTAAGTAAGTAGCAAGCCTTTAGAAGGTGTAACTGTCCAATTTTTGCTTGTAAGCAAATGGATCACTTGGTACTTTAGGTGAAAAATCTTGGATATTATGTCAGACAAGCAAAAAGAAAAGAACGATGCCAGAGGTTACACTTCCTTATGACCATATAATTCCAATTTCAAATATACGTGTGACGTTGTTGCTGCAGTGTTACTTCTACAAGTGTGGGTTCAGACTCACTGCAGAGCTTTATTCACTGTCACAGGCCTACCTCATGAAGGGATTAATAGTCTACAGTCTCAGATAATGCCTCTAAATTTCATCAGTTTAGTGAATGGCTGCAAAGTGAGGTGTGAAACTCCAGGGGTGTACAGATTAACTTGGTGACATATGAGTTGAGATGACCACTATCTTGTCAGTCACACATTTGAGAATGGCTTTTTTCATGTTTCCTTAATTGAATGCATTGGTTTTCATGCATCCAGCTTTAAAACACACATTAAAGGGTGAACATGCTTTTCAGTTCAATAATTATAAAGCGGTCACGTGATCGGTTTAGCAGTAGTCTGTATAGAGTCCATTGTTACACTGTAGCTTTTTCTGTTAAAAAGATACATTTAGTGGGCAAAACTGCATTCTACTTTCGGAGAGATTACCATGTATTAGTTCAGTGATTAAGAGATACCAGACTAGCTCTGTGGGAGGAGACAGAGATGTTTTTGCTCTGTCCGTGAAGACAGGTTTACTGTCAAATGTGGATATTTTGCATCGATAAAACGTAGTTTAAAATCATAGTCCGGACTTTGAACACTATCAGATATTGGTCTCCATGTCATTTCGTTATAGCGCAATTTAGCCTATAACGCATTCCAGAACCCATGGCCATGGACGAGTGTGTTATAGCAAGGTTACACTGTATTAAATCATGTGGACTGATTTCCTCCTGATCACAAAATGGAGCCGGAATTACCAGCTTGTCTTTCTACCTCGTTTCAAAGTGTTTGTGTCAGCGCTCCTGATGTCCACAAATACCCATTTTAAAGTAAACTTAACAGCTTTACTAATAGCACCAATTAAACGATAAGAAATGAGGGATAAAAAAAGCAGTCAGTTATCTAGCTAGCATGTCCTTGACAGGTGGGTGCATGTATTTTACTTGTACTGTTGTACTGTAGGTAATTAGCTCCCTTTAAATATGTTATGCATAGGTAGATAGATGATCTCCTCCTTTGGCAAGCCCTCTTAATGTTATGAGCACATAAGTACCCTGGCAACATCATAATACCCACAGTGCTTGTGGACATGGTGATTAGGTACTGGTAGTGTGAAAATATCTTCCTGTAAGTGGGCAATGACAGCATTAAAGGAATTAGGCTACCCATGCACTATGTGTGCAGTCTCAGAAGAGCTGCATCATATGATAAGCTCAATTTGTAAATGATAACAGAAGGACTTAAAAAGTTGTTTTAAACTTCACATTGGTTGCCTTAAGAATCTGTTCTGTTTTTAACAGGTTGTGTGGGTATCCACCTTTTTATGATGAAAATGATTCAGAACTCTTCAAACAAATTCTCAGAGCAGAGTATGAATTTGACTCTCCATACTGGGATGAAATCTCAGAGTCTGGTGAGTAACATCTCGACGGACAAGAAATCAACAGCCCTCCTCTGCACTGGTGACAGTTGCACCTGTGGGAGGTGGTACATGCTGTGAACGGCACCTAACCGCCAACATGACATGTATAATAGTGATTACAACCCTAATTAGACTGGCGGGTTTGGGGTACAACCTGTAATAGTTTGTATTTGAATGGCTTTGCAAATTACCTTGTCTTCAAAGTACAACAGGCATCAATCATCCCCTGTTGTGAAATCAGCATAGAAAATAATGGTTGCCACATGTATGGTATCGCTGTCAGGTTACTGGCTTCTTGAAAAAAAATAATAATTAGCCATCCGTTTGCTGGCCCCGTATCAAATTTTAAAAAAGTGACATTTTTCCAGAACAGACATATTGTTCTTAAGGATGTAGTGGGAAATGGACCCAAATACATTAATACATTTTGACATATTTCAGTTAAGTCAATGTACCTTCATTTTATACCAGTTTTGTATTTTGATGTTACTATATTTTCTTTTTTTGTAGCCAAAGACTTTATTAGGAACTTAATGTGTAAAGATGCGAATGCCCGGTTTAGCTGTAAGCAGAGCTTAGCACATCCATGGTACGTATCAAAACCTCATCTCAGCATCAGTTTTGAAGGGAACAGGTACAGCTTTATATTTTTGACTGATGAATAAACAACTTGTAAAATTTTCTTGTCTATAAATTAGCAATTTTCATTAAGATATCCATACATGCATGTGTGGTAGAGCTGTTTTGCAAAGGTAAACCTGTGAGTACAAATTGTAATAGAATTGACACTATAAATGTGGAAATAGATCTTAAATTCATGCTAACAACTTTGTTATTCATTTTCAGGATATCTGGAAATACAGCTCTAGATAAAAACATCCATGCCTCTGTTAGTGCACAGATTAAAAATTTCCAGGCAAAGACGAAGTGGAAGGTTAGTATGCAGTTTCAAATTTACTTTGTAATATACGATTTTGTTCTGTGAGATTTTAATAGAATGCTTTATCATCCACTTTTTTTGCACCTGTTGAACTTTGTTCAAAAGATATTGTCATGTGTAGTGATATCTGTTCATCAGTTGATGTGAAGTGTTGAGAACACATTTATTGAGTAACAACTGGTGTATGACCTTTCGCAGATAGTACTTAATATTTGACTCATTACCCATTACATCGGTTCATAACATCTCCAAAACTACTGAGCTTAGTCTTATAAAACTCCTTACATTGGTAAGCCAGCTTCAGTTTTCAAGTTGGATAACTACTGTACCTATAGTCCAAAACATTGTTACTGAAAATATTTTATTTACTCCTGAGTGTAAAACACTTGATGTTATGTCTATTTATCATGAAGAGCACACTTAAATTTTAAGAAGGAGTTGATTGTACAAACAGTATGAATCCTGTAGATCTAGTTTTTGTAATGTTATTGTGCAGATTATGTAGAATTATCAAACTAGCATACTTTGCTTTGGACTCTTGCCACAATTTTCCTGGGGGGACTCCATGGGTTCACGCTGTCATCCTCTCCGGCCCTACATGGGAAGGTTCACTGGCAGCCTGCAGATGGTTGTGTGTTCCCCCTTGCTTTGCTTGATTTCTTCACCTCGTAGTGCTAAGTGTTTAAGTGAAGTATTCTTGAGTGCACCGTAAAACCATTCAAATAAATAAATAATTTTCCTGTTATCTTTCTTTCAGAGAGCTTTCAATGCTGCCGCAGTGATACGTCAGATGAGGAAGCTTGCCATGAACAAGGACGATGCCACATCACACCCTGCAAACGCAACGTCAGCATCTTAGATCACACTGCATGGTCTTGGTTGTCGCCTGCATACATCGCATTATGTCATGAGATTGCAGCAGCAAAGAGGGCCAGCTGTGTTCCAGAGGTGCCAGGAGTGGCAGGAGATACGTGCAAGTTCAGCAGCATCGTAAGGCAACAAATGAAGCCATATGGAGTCATAACTCGTTTGCCCAGAAGAGATTTGGGGTGACTTTTCTAAGGAAATATTTTTAACCTTTGTCACCATTTTAAATTTTAGTGTGTTTTTATCTGCACTCATTGATGGATGTGATGTGATTTATCAGCACTCTATTTGAATTTGAGAATGGAAAGGCTTCAGTGGGTATCATTATACACTTTTTTCAGAAATTACTAAAAGACTTCTGAAATAATATAATTTTTTTTAGTAACTTTGGGGGAGTTCAGTTCACTTTGTTTCATGCCTGATGTTTTCGTATCCAGAGTAGACTCCTCTGTGGATTGGCAGGGGTGAGGGAATAGATTGGGGTGTTTTTATGCAATTTATTGTAAAAATAATTAATGCAACGCAATTGAATGTGCAAACTCGTGTCTACCGACTCTGATACTGCAAACAGTTTATGCCCAGGAGTTTCATAATATAGGATTGGAGGGGATATAGTGATTGTAGAAATGGTTTGCAAGGTGTTAAGAGATGTGTGCTGTCTATCTATATGCTTTTGAACATCTGTTGGTTGAGTGAGTTATTCGTACATTTTTGTACACCTCTTAGGTGTTACTTTAAAAAAAAGGTGTTTGTCTCTGTGATACATGACACAGGTAATCTCTGCTGTAGGCTTTATAAGCATAACGAATGTCACGAATGTCATTTCACCAATACACTGCTCCCAAGGTAATTTGTCATGGCAGGTGGTGAAATCCCTTTGTGCCACTAGTGGTGGCTTTGAGGTAATGAGAATGTATGGACTTTTACACCGGCAGGCTTAGTATTTTGAAATTGTGTGTGTCTGAAAACCAACTTGATGAATTAAATCTTGAATGTGGTTTTAAATGTCATAAAGTACAAATATGAAACATTTATGTCAATAGTTTACCTGAAGTTAATGGGTTGAAGTGTTCATTTTGAAGGATAGGTAAGATGTCCTCATAATACTGATAGCAAGGTTTTATGGCACAAAGGGACATCACTCTGCTGTGATAAAATTGTATCTTGGGAATCACCTGTTGGCTTATGGCTTCAGAGTACCTGCTAAAAAACACTTCTGCTTGTAGAATTTTTCCTCTTCTTCTGATATGTCATAGTTTTTGTCTTTTTAACTCTCTCCTGCTCTCTCGAAAACAAAAGTTTTTGTAACTTAACTGAGTTAACTTTTGTTACTCAGTTGAACAATAACCTGATAACATTCATCCTGTTTTTCAGTCTGGAAATCAAGTGGAATTTAGGCTAACACCTGATTATTGGGAAAGATCATGCATAAAATTGACTGCAATGAGTTGACTTTTAAATAACATTTAAGCTAGAAGCTGATTTTTAGGCAAGATCATACATAAATTGACTACAGTGAATTTCTCATGATATCACTTGGGGTTTGGCCATGTTAAAGAGTTAAATTAGATCCTCCAAGGTTATTATATTCAAGATATATTTAGTTGACGTCTGTAATCCCATGACTGACCAGTAGATCATTTTAATCACACTGATGGTTCTTAAAGAAGCATCTTATTCCATAATGTCATGATTTAAATTTTCTGAAACGTTGAATATTTTATTGTGCGTAATACAAGAGCTCATTTGCTCAGAAATTTTATTGTAATACTGGTGTGTGGGTGGAATGGTGAGTTGTTTTCAGGCAAGAAGGGAGTTCATGGTAATTTGATAAACATTGTTGGAAAGAATATGATATCATTTGAGTGCCCTGTTGAATGTACCAGTTGTCTGATAATGTTGAAATAATTTTCAGTGCAATGGAAAAAGGTATTTTCTGGGAATGGAATTCTTTCATCATATGTGAAAACAGTTACTTGTTATTCCATCTCATCCTTCTCATGAACCACTTGTTCCAGCTGAGTTTAGTTTGTACAAGTTTGAGAATAAATGTTGCCTGTCTTTCAGGCTGTAGTCCCAAGCTTGTTCTTTTCCTGACGGCTACGTCAAACATACATAAAATACATAGAGTTTATGATATGAAATATGTTACCATCTCTTCTGCTCATGCAAGCGTTTTGAATTGTGCGGGTTTGTGAAAAGCACTCGCTGCATATAATTATCATTCATCAGTTTTCATATTGCACAAAAAGTAACTCATAGTCACAAGGTTTTCTGGCCATAGTAATACTATCTGCGTTACCTTCATGTATACCTCAGTCTTCATGTAATACATGTCACAAATTTAAAATCTTATGTTTTATAATTGTTATAAAATGTATGAAAAAGAAGGAAGACCCAAATATTACTCAAACTGTTCATTATTTGGAAGGTGTTGTAGTATTAATAGTTGTGTTCTTGAACAGAAATTTTTGTAGTGACCTTTGACACAGGTCACTTTAACAAATGGTCATCCGTATTATAGTTGTTATGTTTTTACTGATTTATTCATATCTGACAGTATGGAAATCTGCATTAATAATAACAATTTTGAAAGCAGATTCAAATGTATTTCTGTGGCACTCTGTTGATGTTCTTCGAGATAATCACCCAATTTCATCTAGAATCTGCTTCTTAGTTGTCTTTTCAATTTTTCTGTCTGATCGAAGAGTGGGAATATGCTTCAAGCTGAGAGGTCTTTGTGAACAACATATAGGGCATACATATAGCTTTGTTTCCCAGTTTAATACTTCTCCCAATCCCCATATTTAACAAGCAGGCTGTGCCAGGTTTGGGTTGGGTGGATACTGTCGAAAGCATGTGCAAGTACATGTAACATCCAGTGAATTTTTTTAGCTTAATCCTTCACAAAGACTGGCATTAAAAGTTTTTCGACACATTCCTGCATTATTATTGTTGCACAAAGCCTTTTTATATACATGGAATTTTTCGTATGTATAAACCATGCAAATTTACTTTTACATTTGAGATGTTTTTCGTAGTTGAGACATTCACCATTCATCGTCATATAAAATTTGCAATAAATTCCTTTGTTATAGACATTCTGTCATGAGAAATTGAAGTCCTTTATATTCTCTCAACTTTGTCTCAACCACAGTAGATTGGACCAATACTACAGTGTTCAGAACTAGATGACACAGTGTGTAGATGATATAGAAGAAATAGGTTTAATCATCAGAGCTACTTAGCTGCTGGTCTGTTTTCAGTTCCTATGAGTCCTGTAAAGCATTTGTTCCTGTTATTGAGTTTATATACATGATGTGGGTATGGTGTAGTTGGTATATATGAAGTGTTTGCCTGAAGATATCCATTCTGAAGTATGTGTTGCTTTGAAGATAACGGAGGTGTGAAACGAACCAAAGAAATCTGTTTAAGGTTAACAAGAACTTTTAGATACTAAATGCATCCCATGTAAGAAAATCTGCACCCACTTTGGTAATCTTATGACTTTCTATGGAATATAACTCTTTAACTGAAGATGTGTACAGTGGAAACCTACCTATTAACTGTGTGCAAGAACTGCAGCCTGACAGCATATCAAGACGTTCTCTCTGCTCTTAAATACTCCTGTTTTAGCCACTGATCTCCCGTTGACTTACAGATGACATCCATAACGCATTTACCTTGTCTCATGGTGTATCTAATATGTTTGTATATTGAGTATGTGTGATTAATTTTTTTAGTATTTCTCTTGTGTGTATAAGTGATATAAAGACTAAGAATTAAAACTGAATTTTGTTATATTGTTTATGCATTTATCTTTTTGTTACAGTTTTCATTTTAAGACCAAGTGAATTCCTGTGATGTAGGAAAGAATTTTGTACTCCAGTATATGATAATATAATTTTTATGTTTTCCTCGTCAGCTTTTATCCAGAGGTAGTTTATAGTTTCTGCTGTAGAATTTATAGACATACATATGTGTATATACATATATAACATTAATACATATATTAATTTACACATCTTTTTTGCTTTTGCAAACATGCATTATTTTTAACTCTTGTGCTTTGTACAATGAGTATTTTTATTAATGTCCTGTGTTCTCAATCCTGTAATCCTTTTGCAGCTCTCTTACATGAAACTTAAAGGTTAGGAAATAGACAGCTGTTGCAGCTGTTGTTCATAGTTGTACTTTTTGCATTGAGTTATGTAATCAGTAGAAACTACTTCGCTTACACTGAGCTAAGAATGGCAATAATGAAATCTGCTATATGGAGAACATCAGGTGAGCTCCATACACATCGAGTTGGGCAGCATCAGCATGACTAGGGATGCCCAGCGTGAATGTGACAGCCACATGTGTAACGCGGAGATGACGGACACCTGCTGCATAATATAGCCAGTCACACGCTTCCCATCATGGATGCCCAGGTCATTGTGTTGGGCACATGTCTAAAGGCTGTCAGCATGAATGGATATGTCATATTTTCCCCATATATCTCTGGTTGTGAAAATACGTGAGTTATGTTGATAAGTTCTGAATATGTGTGCATGAGTGTCTGCACTGATTCTCACTCTGAAGTATACTATGTAAATGTCTTTAAATATGCACAAGCTGAATCTAAGGTGCGACACGCATTTTGAGGCAATTCATGAAATAGGATCACCACAATTATGAAAGCCAGTCAGGTAAAACATGGACCATTTTAAAGGTAAATGCACTGATCGAAAAGTGAACCACGATGTAAATTTAGCACCTACGTGTAGTGGTATATCTGAAGTTGCACCACTGAATGTTTATCAAGCAACCACGCGTTTAATAAAATATAGCTTTCAAACGCTCACTAATTCAAAAAAACAAAACAAATGACGACAGAAGTGACTGAAGTGTGACCGGTTATATTTGGACCTAATAAAATTGGAGGAAAGGTGGTTATGAAGGGAGATTGCTTCGAGATTAGAGACTGTTACTGGTTAAGTGGACCCGTCAGTTTATATTTATGTATAACGATGTTAACTACATACAGTTTGTGTTCTAAAATATTTGAGTCTATTTCTTAAAATTTGTGATGTTAAAGCGTTTAAAGCGATAAACTATGATGAAAGTGGGTCCCTATTGATTTAAAATTTGTATATTACAAATAAAGCAAGAATCAGTGAACACTGCTGGTGTTGCCTGCGTTTGTTTCCTTGTGCCCAGGCTATTCAGTAGTGGGCGCCAGCTGACTGTTAAATCCTGTCATACGCTCGTTTAACCAGATACTAGTTCTTCGCCCGTCTTACATGACCCTAACGGGAAAAGCACTCTATTCACTGGTTAAATGAGTGTCAGCAGATCGAGCCTCTCTGATGTAAACTACAGGGACAATTTGCCGGCAAAAACTTACCCTATTTCAGGTTTTGGCTCTAACGACTTACCAGTGGCATATTTCTTGAACCTTTTGCTAGTTTAGTTGGTTCTGTATTAAGCGTGATTCGAAGTTTTTCTCTACGAAGACTGAAAAAATATATAATTAGCGCCATTAAAAACGCACAGATAGATCATGCAGTGTTAATTTGCACAAAAGAAACGCCCTGATAAACTGCTGTGATTTTTTTAGTTGGATAGTGAGTGAATAAAGTCTTTATTAATTTGACAGTAGCCTATGTAACACGTCAGATATGCATTCCAACAAAAATTGTCATATACTTATCAAACTAGGAAAACCGCAGTAGTTTATTTGGGTGGCTCTTTTGTGCGGAACTTGTACACTGTACACTCTACCCTTGCGTTTTGTTTGATTTATTTATTTGATTGGTGATTTACGCCTTACACAAGAATATTTCACTTAATTATACAATGGCAGCCAATAGTATTGTGGGAGTAAACCGGGCAGAGCCCGGGGAAAAACCAAAGGTGATCAGCAGGTTGCTTGCGAACGTTCTTGCATTTTAAATGCAAAACGAGAATGGCACTGCGGTGACTGTATGGCGAATCTATATGCTGTATGTTGCCTCTCCTGTCAGATGGTCATACGTCACTTCTGAAGAGGCTTACAAACTCGCACGTCGGAGCTACCTTTCATACGCGAATAGCGACCTGCCGATAAGCTGTCAGTAATAAGAGTGACGTGTATAGCGTTATAATTGGTCGGTAATTCAAGAGGTGACAATGCATGGTGTTTTACCTTCGGCCGTATATTTGCCCTGGCTTAATTGGCCGCTGGTGCAATGTTACAAAAAAAATATATCACACGATAAACCTAGCAATTATAAGGAAACATTTGTTGTTCTGTCAGTCAGGATTAGTAAGCCTTCCCTACTGCAAAAATGTAATAAAAAAGTCAGTTATTCGTAAAAAAAAATCAATGAAGACGCGATGAAAACATTGTATTGGTGCAAAATTTGGTAATTAGCACAAAAAATGGCTTCATATGTACAAAAGAAGTGCACTGTGCACATGCAGAAAGTGTCGCAAAAACTGGCAGTTTCACAGCTTCCAGTTATTAAGTGTGGGAGAAATTTGCCTTTATCAGTAGCATGCAAAAAGGCTGGAAAAAACAGAGAAACAAATCAAATAAAAATGTAAGTTTCAGACCTTTCTGTGGTTAAATAAAGATAAATGTAAGCCAACTATGTAGGTGTAGGTGCCGATCAGACGAATGGAGTCCTCTTATTCCTATCGAAGTTCTAGCCCACCCAGCGACCCCATATACTTTCACACAAGACAAGAAAAGCGAAATTGATATTTATCATGGCTTACATTCAACAAATAAAATCACACTGTCATAGACATACCAAAAGTGCAAGCATAATGGGAAACTTTTGAACCAGCACTGTGTGGATATGTACAACCGGAGCACCAAATCATGCCTAACCATGTTCCTATATTTTTACAGACTTTCAGAAAAATGGGTAAACACTACAAATATTCGGAAAAGTAGGGAAAACCCTGACAAAGTAGAAAAGTACTCTAAAGGGTAAGGTAAAGAATTAAGAAAGTTTAAGAATGAGGCCCTTGTCCGAACCCTTAAACATGACTCTACCCTATCCAAATAAAATATTCTCGAATACGACATAAAAAAAACCCAATGAATCAAATATGTATGTCATAAAAGTTAGGTAAGTCACAGTATGTGACCAGGAAAAGATGTTTGATGTTGATGTAAGTTTTTACAGCATCACTTACTGAACTTCACATTTTTGCGGGGGAGGGGGTTTGGTTAAAAGTTGAAGAAAGAAAGCATGCAGAGGTCAGTTGCGTGAAACGTACGTAGTGTCAAGTAGCCCTAATTGCCTTAGCTAACTACATTTCATGTTTTCACAACATATACCTTGCGATGGTATTTGAGGGTTTACCTAGCTATGTGCGTTTCACGAAACATGTCTTTGGTCCTACAATGCATTCTTCGCGAAAATGTCGCTATGAGAGTGCTATCCTGGTATACAAGGAGACATTTTCGTGCTTTCGGAGCATTCCACTTCAAACAGACTTTGTCGGTAGAGGAACGCTGTTTTTTAGTAGGAGACACTGTCACGAAAGAAGAGCCATCTCTGCGACAATTTATTTATTTATTTATTTATTTGTTTGTTTGTGTACTTATTTGATTGGTGCTTTACGCTCTATTCATGTTTCGCTTATACGACGGCAGCCAGCATTATGGTGGGAGGAAACCGGGCAGAACCCCGGGGGGGAACCCACGACCTTCCGCAGGTTGCCGGAGAGAAAGCCAGCATGAGCTGGAGTTGGTTACAGCGATGGTGGAATGCTTCAAGGTCATTACGCTCCTCTAGCGAGAAAACCAACTGAGCCTCTGCTACAGGAGCACGTCGTCGTAATAGGAGTCGTCTATAGCAGTTGACTTGTCAGTGGTAAGTGACAGGAGAGAAGTCACAGCAGCGAGTCATGACCGGGCTCGCTTGGCCGCGACTTCCAGTCAGAGGAATTGTCACGCGTGCACTTGTATAAGCAGTTTACTCCGGGCAGTCCTTCAATCAATATATAGGTGGAAAATTCGCTGGTACAGAGCTAACCATCAACGGTAAATGAATAAACAAATAACCAGAAGCAATAAATCTGTTGGAGGAGCAGCATATGGTATACTGACACGAAATAATTTATTTATTTGATTGCTGTTTTACCCCGTACTCAAGAATATTTCACTTATACGACGAGCAAGCATTATGCTGGGAAGAAAGGTTGCTGTCAGACCTTCCCAAGCACGACCGAAAAGGAAACCAGTCCACTTGCACAAGCCTTCTTAGTGTTAAGAGCACGTAACTACCACGGCAACCAGCGCTGTAGGTATGGTAGTTACGTGCTCGTAACTTTAAGAGGGCTTTATACAAGTGTCCCCTGGACTTGAACTCACAGCGACCGCTTTGGTGATAGGCTCCTGGGTCGTGCGCTAGCGCGCTAAAGATGCAAAGAGGCCATGAGGAACCAAATAATAAAATCTATTATATATATAAGGCTGTTGACGGTGACAATCGGTGAATTATCAGCCATTCCTCTTCATGTTAAATGAGTGGAATTATACAGAGGACGGTAACCAAAATTATATTATGAAAATTGCGTTTGCAGCCGTAAATGTGTGAAAGGCAGGCTTACTACGTGTAACACATTTAAATGTTCACATGACCACATGACTTCCTTAATATAAAAACAATTTATTTTCTCCATCTTGAGAGAAGATTCAAATCAGCAAAAGACATTTTTTCACTTGGTCACTTTGGTAAAATATACGGGTGTTTGGAGCAGCTTTGAGTATATGTAAGGGTTCCTATCTACCACCGTATGCCTGTAATAAGACCAGCGCAGTGTGGAGCTCTTTATGTACCGGTAGCCAAGTTTAAGTATTGACAAGGTCGTGGCGTTTGAACAGTTACCGTCGCACCGACCCATACCAAACTGTCAAACGGCTTCTCTCACATCACTACGATATGCCTCAAACACTACCGAAGTGGGCATACGCCATAATCTTTATCTCATTCATTTTTTCACTCAAACTCTCACCTCACTGTAACCTAGCCTATCCACCATCAGTGTCGCCTAATTGAAAGTTACTTCATTTTTCCCCGCGGAACAACAGACATCTCAAAATCATATGAACAGAGACTGTGGAAAACGACTTGGACAAGGACCAGTTCCTTCGATTTTTGGGCGCATTATGACATAGAAATTACTCCAGGCCTGCAGCAATTTATGAAGAAATGTCTGACACCGAGCAGTTAACGATGCAGAGAACTTGATGAGTGTAAGAACCGATAGGAGAATGTGAAAGTCGGGTCAGGACAAGTGAGAAAGTAACTCTTTAAACGGCATGAATTGCCAGTGGCACCTAGCTGACCACGATGCAACTGCACCGATGGTTCGACTTTGCTACCACCACGTGGACGCAAGACGGACTAATATAAAAGCGATGACCACTGCAGTAATGGCATGGAATCAGTTTCAGAAATTTCAAACGTACATTCTTCGGTCAAAATGTTGTCAACTTATGGAACGATTGCCCATGGTTGACGACGGATTTTACACAGAAACATGTACGTAAAAAGCTTCATGAAACTGACATCATGGTCCATCTCATATACTTTAAAGTAACAAACGCACGGCAATATTGCAATTTCAAACGACATTGCCTTATTATTTCAATGGATTAGATCATGACAAATACATCACAATTGGATCTGATCGCGCTTACAATATCTAATACGTCAAACACCAAAGCATGGATAAAAAGTACATACAGGTCTCACGTAAAGCAGAGAGCATGACTGTAAAACGTCAAATGTACGACTAAAAATATTTACACAACATGTTCCATCGTGGATACATTTTCTTGCCCTTAGAAGGGTGTATGGTATAAGTTTAAATTCTTGTCTGCATACGACTGATTTTCTGGATTGCACACTATGGATGACATACATGAACTTCACACCACTCACAAATTTTCGCATTCGGACGTTCGATCAGCTGTGTACAGTTTACTCGAATCTTCACAACAAATTTTGCAATTGAAGCACAGTTCGGATGATGACATAAGCACAGTTCTTTGGGGGCATTTGGAACTCACATCAGGATTGTTGGTCTAAACAAGTACACCTTGTCGCCAGAGCCAAGCACGTTTTAGTCTAAAAGCTCCAGTAGGTGAGGGGCGAAGTATATGGTAAGCGGGTTGGAGCGGTCATTGCCGAGAATGAAATTCACCCAGCCGTACACGTACTCGTCACGGCTCAGTTTCCCGTCTTTGTTCGTGTCCATGCTGTCGAAAATCTTCTTCACGCATTCTTCGTCCGAAATGCCGAAGCATTTCAGCCCAACCACCATCTGGTCGCGTGATATGTAACCAGTTTGGTTGGCATCAAATACGTCAAAAAAGACGTCGACCATACGTTCTAAGCTTTCTAGAGCCAAGCGACTGTTGTTCTCGATCAGTTCCCCGAAAGCCTCTACGTATGTTTCTTCCGACGTCTTTTCACCCTTTTCCATGGCATCACTCATAGATCGGACCAGTGGTAGGTGTTTCGATGCTTCTTTCTTGTCTTCCTTTGCAGTGCATTCAGCGTGTTCATTAAACACCATTGACCATCCATTAATTAACCAATCAGAGATTGTCTTTCTCCGGACTTCGTCCAACTTGTGCTGCTTCACAAACCTCTCAGCAATTTCTTCGTAGTCCTCTTTCCCCATGAAGCCATTTTTCTTCACGTTGATCAGACGAAACCAAGTTTGAATTTTACCTGCCACAAAAGGTGTGAATTTGATATCTTCCGGCTTCAGGCGTGTGGGAACTGCATCGTTGGACGACATCGTGAGAACTACAGTTTGCACACCGAGACAAGACGCTGGGTAGCCAGATGTATAAATGTGTGGTCAAACGGTGTGGCACTCCATATTTATATGGTTGGCGACGCCCAACCGTCAAAATTGGAGTATTAATTAAAGAGAGATGAGTGGTGATTACTACTGATAAGGATTGTCCAATTAACCCAAGATAATCTGCCGAGAGTATTATAAAAGTGAATAGGTAGAGCTAAGAGGCTCCGCCTCGGTCGATATAAAAGTCGTAATTGTTCACCAGCTTATATACTGAACATAATTCAATTATTCCATGTCCGACTTTAGAAAAGAAAATCTCAAATTCCATCTAATTAGTAAAAGGTACGGACTTAACAGATAGTTTGTAAAAAAAAAATAATCTCAGCCGCCAAATGAAGCGTCGTAGCATTTCTCTCCAGTCCTCGTTGTAATATCTGAATGCATAAGAGCAGAACACAGCGAACAAGCCTCTCTGTGAATCTGTTCTGCCTGTGTTGCAACGTGACAGAAACTCCAGCTCTAACCCTAGATGCCGGTTGTGCTGGCTACTCTTTTGCAATGTGCCTCCTTGTAGCTGACATGCCCTGTATCCGAAATCACAATTGTTCATGTACATATGTAAAATGTTACCTTCGAAATGGCCGAAAACTTCGAGCTAGGAGTTCTAAGCTAATTTAAATTCTTTAAACTTAGAACTGTTTCAAGCCATACCTATACAGTCGTGACGCAAAACATCGATCGACTAGTTTTAAACATTAAATACTTGCAATGATGTAATGCAGTCATATCATGGAGGGCCGTATGTCATGAAGATCTTATTATTATTATCAAGGTGATGAAAATCTCCTTTCCAGGAATTCGTGTATAGTATATAGAAAAAATTCTTAAACCAGATGATACTGTCAGCTTTTTAAAATCACATTAACAGAGAGTGAATCATTAAGTACTCTGGATGTTAGATCGAGCTGGCGACAAGGTAGTTAGGTGTACTGATACAATCCGCCATATTCAAACAAAAGTATCTGTAAGCTTATACCGGTTCTGATCAGATTCATTTTCTACCTGTACATAAAAGTGCGCAATTCAGAAAATATTTTGTTGAGAATACTCTGCCAAACGCACGCGTTCTATGTTTTTTCCATAACTTACGAGCATATCAATGATTGATCACTTACATAATATACAGTTGCAATTCTTTATTTGCACACCTATACAGTCATTTGGTTGACGAATAGGACAAAATTATATTTTCACATGGGTAGGTAACAACACATATTTAGTTGGGTTTTAGGGAGGCGGGGGAGCGTGTTATAGCCTATGGCGTATATTATACTGTTTCTATGGTAACCCCGATAACTCGATCCTTTGCTCGAAAATGTAGGGCGTAAATTTCTGGCTTTCCTTACAGTCTACATGGTTGACAGATCATCGGATTTCATATATGCCTACTATTGTATATACGATGGCGGCGGACATGTGTATATCTCAAGTGGCCTTAGAGACAAGACATGCTATAAGCGAACTCTGCCACAAAGGTCAATTTTTGAAATGTTTTTCTAGATAATGCCTTGTTTTTATTCTACAGTTTCTTCTAACAAGCAATTCTCTCATTTCCTCCGTAACTGTTTGACCAAGTAATATTTGGTAATAAAATGGATTCGTTTTATTAAAGCCAATACCTGCTTGGTTGTTATATGATGCAACGTATGTGCAAATATAAGACTACAAGTAGCTTATAGCACCAGTAATTAACTTCCGGGAGTCCCATCTATCTGTCCCTCGACATTGTGCCCGCACTTGTCGCTGATTAACTTGTCGCTGTGGGGTCGCTTATGGCTTGGATTCAATTCTGAATAATTAAACCCGCCAAAGTCACTGGTGCGATAATAGCATTTCAATCACAAAGGGACAGCAGTCTAAGCTTTACAGACTCAGGTATCAGCTAGTAACACTTTTGTGTTCATCCGTAAATCAATAGATTATATGGCCAAGCCGAACGAATCCCGTCAGGCCTACTAACCGGCTTGGCATACAATCTGCTCAAGAGTAATGCTCCGTGCAGAATATTAAATGTCATTCACCATACACATACTGTGATGTAAGACTTCTTAAGTTTTTACTCTCACAAATTCAAGTCACTGTACGATATAGTCAGAAGAAGTATAGAAATTTACCTGTATTGGTACCTTGAATAAAATAACCTAAGTAAAATATACTGTTCATGACTAATTGATGATAAAAGCTCTTCGTCTTGGTCTCGAGTATGTAGATAATGCACAACCCTCATTAGTTCAATTTAAATCAATGCACGTTTACCGAGGCAAAATAATGTACATTTATGCTGAGCCACGCTTCAGTTTGTCAGCCCTTGCTAGGAGCTTCTTTTTGTAACTTTAGCATGTTTCTAAATAGACGCTTGAATAGAACTCCCATTAACCATGCATCTAACAGTTGTCATACTTTCATGGTCAGTGTCAAATCTGTATAGTACATATATATCACTTCATTATTAGAATGTCGAATTAAAACAAAACATGTCACGATGTTGTATCCAAACCTAGTGAACGGGTCAATCCATTCTGTAGAAGAATGAGTTCATTCCTGCTTTGAGTCCTTCATTAGCTTAATCACGGGGGACCATCCCTGTGGACCATGCAGTTGACTGACCATTGCTGATAAGTGGTCGGCTACAGATTTATAGGTAGCTGACATGGCTACAACACTAATCAAGAGTGTTCCCCAAATACCTGGTGAGCTACAGTTTCCTTATTCATTATCACAGCCATTATTACATAGGAGAAATAACAGGCACACTCAGGCCTGCAAATAAGTCTTTTCAAAGACTACGCAGGAAAGTGAACATGGCTATATAACTTTTTTTCTGGTTGCACCAGTTTACACATCTGTTCTTCTGACAAAATTTCGAAGCCTACAGGAACACCAATATAATTAAACATCATCTTTGGTAGAACAAATGACAAACTTCCATAAGTATTGATATATGGTTTTATTATCCTTGATTAACAAGTCTTCACAAAGAGTCACACCGTCAGAACTGGGTACTGTTTTAAATAATCCCATCCACCCCACACGAGTACAGCATAATGGAATTCTAGAGACATCATGATTCTTGCACCAAATCACCTTGTCTAAGAGTCCAAGCCACTTATATGAAGTTCTTCCGAGCATGCACCCTCATGTCCTCTTATCACATATTTTTATTATTATGATATAACAGTCTTTCTTACTCAGGTGTGGACATTAGGCCATGAAACTGGCAAGAGAGGTATTGCAATATTTCTGCTCGCATAACATGTACTCGCTGGTAAGTTTCCATACAGTCACCTAGTCGGGATACATTTGTTTTAAATCTGTTCACATAATAACCAGTACTAGGTTATGTATTGGAATAAAATTCTGTGTAAGGGTTTCTGTAAATCAGTGATCAGTGTCCTTTTCACTTGTTACTGTCATGTAACATTGACTTCTCCAAGTTCGTCACCTGAAGCCTCCCAGTCATCTAGCTGACAAAGCAGGTTGTCATTCTCATAAGTGGGGAAAAAGTACCTGAGTGACAGAAAACACAGGAGATACATGAGATGAAGGGAAGGTACCTTAATTCTTACGATTTTTGGGACCGATATTAGTACCCTGGAAAGGAAAAATTACATCTCTCTCCAAGTTTTTGTTTTCTTCACAAATATTAAGAATTTGATATATTACTCATTAGAAAGACTAACCAATGTAAATAAGCCGTTTTGTGTTACAATTACATGTGTTACAATTAGAATCATTAGGGTATAACACTCAATCGCTCATTACTTAACCATGATCTATGACTCTATTTCACAAACTGTACAAAGACTAAATTTACCTACAAGAAACTATGTACAGTACAGGCTGTCAATGGAGTCATTAGCACATTATATTACATATGGCTTGTGAAACAGGCACTTTTTCAACTGTAAGAAAAAGTTTTGATGCAGTTAAAAATTAATTAAAAAAGACTTTCTTTAGTGTTTGAATGATGACCAGGATTACTTCTATAAGAAATGTCTACAAAAATATATATCTCGAAATGCTTTACATCTTAAAAAATGTAGCTTACACGTATACAGAATGTTGTATTGAGCAGGTCTGAAACAGTGTTTATAATATCCGTAATGTTTCTTACTTACTCAGGTTGGTCCCACAGTCTCTCCTCAGGCAGTTCACGAATGTGACTTTCTGAGTGCATGTGATCAAGAAGTTCTTGTTTATTCTCAAACTTAGATGAACATCCATAGCATATACACTGATGAATCTGCAAAAATGATACATACAAAAAGAAGTTTGACTTAATATAATATTGTTTCAGCAATACATGTCCCCTGCTGGTCGGAGATGTCACAATAATAATTGCAGGTGACATCCACAACAGCAAACTTAGATGTGGTAGCAAGGCTACCAAAGAGGTCGCCTGTAGGGGACAGATTCTAATACACAGTAAACTAAGTGAGGAATTTGGTAATTTTACGGTATTTAATATGCACACATGGAATCAACGATGGAATATCTCCCTCGTGTCGTTGTGCTCAACATGTGTGCAAACCTTAAGTTTAATACATGCAGTACTTTTTAAGATACCACCCCTAACATTTTGTTTACAGGGAAAGACCTTGTAAGAATTAAGTTATGGCAAGTAGAAAGACCATTAAAAACTGTATCTGAAAACACCTTCACTGATTTTTGTCAAATTTTTTTCATCAAATCAATTGCAGTCAAATGTCTTGATTGTATGGTGGGTAATATGGACCATATTGATGATGTGTGTGAACCATGACGTCACAAACTTTTGTACACCTTAATGTTCAGGTCTGAAAAAATTTCTTGTGAACCGTACTCCTGTGATGTGTCCCTTTGTGTAGAACAGCAAATTTTTTTAAGTTCTGCTTTAGGGTCAGTGGAAGGTAGGTGTGTTGTCACTGTTGACACACATGATCAAAATGCTCCATAAAACCCATCACACAATCAAAACATTTGACTGCATTTAATTTGGTGAAAAAAATTCTGAAAAAATCAGTAAATGTATTTTCAGATACAGTTTTTAATGGCCTTTTTACTCACTTTAACTTAATTTTTCCGGGACCTTTTCCTTTAACACCGATTCCAATACACAATGCACTAAGTGAGGAATTCAGTAATTTACGGTATTTAATATCCACACACAGAATCAACAATGGAATATCCCCCTGGTGTTATTGTGCTCTACAAGTGAGCAAACCCTGTGTGCTATACATGCAGTACTTTTTAAGATACCACCCACAACATTTTGTTTAACATTGCTTTCCCTGTTACTGGACACTGATGCCAATGCTATGCTCAGGGTACAGTATAAGCTACACCTGTACATAGTACAAGCAAGCTAAAAACTGATGTCCATAACAGACGTCCACAACAGAATTTCATCAGATATGGTCAAAACCGCCCAGTATTTGATCTTAAAACTATTTGATCCTAAAAGGAAGACCTCTTTTGAAAGAAAAATTTGGAAAACACTTTTCTGACAGACTGACAGACAACATGTAAAACATCCAGTGTGTCATAGGTATCTCATAAAGAAAAGCCATTTGGTAGTTACCTACACCTTGCTGTCATAAACTGAGGAATCATAATATCCAAATTTTTTATGAAATGCTTTGATCAGTGAACAACTTCCCTGAGAATCTACTCTTATAATCATACAAAAATGTTTACAAAGTTTCACCAGTGTTTGGCCACACAGGTACAGGTAGGTATACATATATACAAGTCACAAAGCCATAACAATCAGTGATACATATACATATTTGCTCTACCATCAGAATGCTCTAAAGGACAAAACCTCAAAATTTACAACATTTTTTCCTACGTTTACTAACATTTTACTTTGGAATTCATTGTTTGTTTGTTTGCTTGTTAGTTATTTAACATTGCTTCACATACAGTGAAATGATGTCACCTGGTGGCCTGCCTGGTTTCAATGCTTACATGCATTTATTGTGCTTTCCTGGAACAATATGACACTCCAAACGAAGTATACTGACACCAATACTTCCCACAGTACAGATGTTAGAAATGTGAACCAAGTAGTGTATACTCTGGATCTGAACAGGTACAAAGCAAGGTTCAGGAGCACCAGGTTACACAACAAATACCAAGACGAATAAGCTAGAGCCTAATCTACCCCCGAACCTGAGGAAATGCTACCCATCTCTAGTACTCCCTCCACAGCAGTCATGAAATTTAGATCAATCAACCAAGACCAATCTATTGTGACATCATACCTCTGAGCTCAGAGGGAGCTCTGGGGAAGAATTACTAACAATTACTTTAATCTCTCAGCCACTGCAACATGGTGAGTTTGCTTCAAGTACTAAGGGGCCCCTTGTCAAATTTAATACATACCTGTCTTCGTATAAAGTTGATTAATTTCACTTGCTGGTAAAAATTAAGACCCCTTTCCAATTTGATTCCATCAAGGTCAAAATCATGCAATTCCTGAAATCAAGACAAGCATTTGTACACTACAATGGACTTCTGGGTAGTTGAAATTATCTGCTGTTAACATGGGTGGCATATTTCTAGTGAGAATCTGAAATTGGATGGGACTTAACCAGTTTGGAGTTCAGCATACGTGACTGATGGAAACTTGTATAGATAGGCAAGAAAATGTTTGACTGAAGACAGATGGACTACCATGGCTTTAGGAACAGAAGGATGCTGGATGTGCACCAGAAGGGAACTATAATAGGTCATGACAGGACAAATGAAGGTGGCAGTGAGGCAAATTAGGTGACAACAGAGAACTGCAATTCGTTTCTGAGGGAAAAGGGTGACAGAAGGAAACCACGAAGATTACGTTTGAAAAATATGAGACAGAACAGAATATTCCATGTTTATGGGGGTCCAGTAAGCTTAGAAGAGGCTAATGTTTGACTGGTGTTGAAATAGAGCACTAAGGTTTGTGGAAGTTGAGTAAAAACACAAGAGGATATAGATTGTAAATTGGTGAGGACAATGACAATGTGTGACATCTGCCTTGGAAGGAAACAACAGATGCTTATGACCTTATGAATGATTCTAACGTGGAATTTGGTCAACTATTTATTGTGCACAGAAAATGTACATGGTAACCAAATCCAAAAGATTCCTTTAATAGGCTTCACTTGTGTACATGTGGATAACTCACTCAACTTGACCAGGAAATAATCCATCCATAGTTATACAGGTATAATTACAACAGATTAATACACAGAAAGAAGCCTTCTGTTATATTTACAACAAAATAACACCCAAAATTTTTTACAGATGAAACACTATTCCACTTTAGGCTTGTGGAAAGAATCTTCCTTCATACAATTAATAACAAACCCCCAGGTCTCCAAAAATACAGCTTTAGTTTATAAGCATGATACTATGACTATGATTAAACTACAGTAATACAGATGTTATAGGCTTTTATGTTTCTGAGTGACAAAGTAAGGGCAAGTAGATCCGTGCTGATCTGTTCAACAGTACCTAATATACAAATGCATTTCCACAAAATATTTATAACAAATTTAATATCATGCCTCTTCATAGCTCTCATGCTGAAATTAAATCTAAATTTAACAAAAGAAGCCATAAAGGTTCCCCATCTTCTCTCCAGACCTCATCAACTCACTTCTTCCAGCCCCAAACAGGAAATTAATGCTTCATCTGATTGGAGTAAATCCATTTACATGTACATTTACACATTAAGGATAGGAACATATAGATGGGGGCAGCAGCATCCTGAATGCTCAAAGATAAAAGATTACTGTTACACCAGCTTCGGGTTGTATCATCTGTCACAAGAGCAGAAGACAGTCAAGACTCAAAACCCATGGTATGAGCTGTAATCCTACCAGGACTACAGGTATCTTAAATTGATTTGTGCTACTCTCCCTATCATTCTGGTCTTTGTTCACTGTTTAAGTCAGGTGTTCTCTAAAAAGACATCTTGTTATCAGCATCAACTACCTGCACAAGTACACCATCACGGAGAAATCTGACATGTTCATGTAAGTAAGGTGCTGTCATGGCGATAGATAAACAGTCCAAACTGACAAGCAGACAAAGCCACTTCACAATGATACTTCTCACCATGTCAAGGTCATATCACAATTCCTCGCAAAGACAATGGTTAAAGGTGAATTCCAGAATAATAGACACATTAAACAGTATCTGGTGACAAACATGTTTAAAAGCCACTCATTACCATCATCCTCAGCTCCTCTTCAGAGGTAAGCCTTCCATGAGATCAATGCGAAAGTATGACCCCCAAGGTGTTTAAAGCCACACAAGACGAATGAAATCCACCTCATAACAAAGACATCCAGGATCTCTTGCACTGGAAAAATCCCTGACATCAGTGAAATCCATGAAATCAATGAGATTCGGGCAACTGAGATATCCACAAAGATCTTTAAGTAGGAAGACTGGGAAGTTTCAAGGACAGCAACAGGTACGAGTGAGATTCATGAGATCATTGAGATTCACGCAAATCAGATTTGCAAAGATTCTGACATACATATAGCAAGACTGAGGAGTTATGCCAGATTATTTCAAGGTCATTAATGGCATCCAGAGCATTTGTGAGATCCATTAGATCCGTAAGAATCGTGACACTGGTCAGATCATTGACATCAGGAGTTCAGTGAAATTCATGATATCAGTGAGATACAGTGAGTTATCCACACAGATCTTAGAATAGCAAGGCAGAGGAGTTCCATAGCGTTATCATGGCATCAGCAAATGCCATCAGAACAGCCAGATTCATGTACTGGTATAGAAGACATGATGGTTTCATGAGAGTATCACTTACGTGCAAATGTTTGTTGATCTTCTCTGAAGAACTCGATGAAAACGTACAATAGAGGCACACAGCTTGGGAGCTGGGATCTTCTGTCCACTCAGACGATTCACTGAAACACAACAACAAGAGTGTGGAGTTACAACAAACATCTGTTCTGTATCTATCATTACAAAGATGACTTCTAATGCAGTTTCATGTCAAAGTCATCTGATGATATACTTCTCGTTTTAAATATGGATTTGGCCTGTACACAGGATTGCCAGCTGTACACAGGATTGCCAGCTATACATGTACACAGGATTGCCAGCTATACATGTACACAGTATTGCCAGCTGTACACAGGATTGCCAGCTATACATGTACAGAGGATTGCCAGCTGTACACAGGATTGCCAGCTGTGCATGTACACAGGATTGCCTGCTGTACATGGAATTGCCAGCTGTGCATAGGATTGCCAGTGTTTCATGGGACTGTACATAACTTTTCCAGTTGTACATGGGGTTACCAGCTCTACAAAGGATTGCCAACTGTACATGGAAGTACCACATGCACACAGGGTTTGCTGGTAGTGCACACGATTTGGGCACTGCACATGGGACTTCCTGGCAGCATTCAAGACCCAGCTGCCATACATAGGTTTTGCCCCCTGCACATGGGACTTTCATTTCCTGTTTAGCACAAAAATGGAGAGAAAAGACACGTGTACCTGCAAAAGTTACAAGAAACCACCCACAAAGATGCACAACACGTAAGTGGTGATATCCACTAGCCCTAATGTCAGGTCTTCATAGTGCCTTCAGTGCAGGTGTCAAAAAGGTATACCAGAAACAAATTTTGAACCCACTCTGGATGTTCACTCTGGGTGGCTAAATTTAGATTCTTAATAATCTGCCAGATTTCTGATTAAGTTGATTCTGAGAAGCTCTGAGAAGCCTACAAGACAACACATTGGCTGTTTGAGAAGATGAGCATGACAGAAAGTGCTTGCCCTAATTCCTTTGATAATACTTTGCTGATTACCGGTACAGCGTGTGTGGCTGTGTTATAAACAGGAGAGTGTCTTGTCACAAACCAATCATCTTTGTGAAAACTCATCAGTGTCTCACTGTCAATAACCAAAGAAAGACGCTTGATCTATATGCTCTAGCTGCACAGATGCTGTGTAACAAAACTGTAAAATTGTGCTGGAACAATGACAGATCTCAATGGAGTCAGTAAAGTAATGCTGACAAATACTCCACTTTCAGGTAAGTTTTGTTCTTATGTAACATCTCATGTAACATTCCCTAATGTACAAATATGTTTACTTATCTACTGAATTGGTGTTTTATGCCATACTCAAGAACAATTCATTTATGTGACGGCGACCAGAGAAGAAAGTGGGCAGAGGGGACTGGGCAGTGGGGAAAACCCACAACCATCCACAATTTGCTAGCAGACCTTGCCACATTTGATTGGAGATTAAGCCAGTCAGAGCTAAGTTTGAACTCACTGAGACTACATTGATAGGCTCCTTGGTTACTGCTCTGCACTAATGTGCTAACCACATCGGTCTCGCACAAATACCTGTATTAAGGCATGGTCATACAAAAATTCTAATATAGTGTTCACTGTTAAGGGTGGTGAGGTGTTAGGCTCATCCCTGGTGAAGCTGATGAATACTTGGCTTCTTCAGCAAGTTTTAAGCATTTCTCTCTGATTCAAACAATGCAAGTCTCCCACGTGGGGAGGATTTATTTCACATATAAAGTATTTTAAAAAAGGCTGTTAGGAAAGTGTATATATTCCTAAGAACCAAAACACCTGTTCCTAAGGAATTTCTGATCTTCCACCTGGTAATGAAGAACGCCTGCATTCATTGTATGCATGTAACAATGTATTCTTATTCAACCCTCAGGCTGTCATCATATAAGTGAAATATTTTGGAGTATGTTATAAAACACCAAAGAAATATATAAATATTCAACCCTCAAGTCACCAGGCCTTGATATCACAATGTAAGATACTTGTGGCACAAACTCGGTCTTACCTGTTTATGGCTCTGTAAAATGAATGCTCTAATGAATTATTATAAGAGGAGCACACCTATAGCCTTAGCAAGCTCAACACAAAGTAAGTAATTTATGATGTTAAGCTAAGTTTGTGCTAAACTTAAGTTGGCTTTATAATCCTGAATCGAGAAAAGTGTCACCAAAAACAATGATATGTGACAATGCACACTCCTCAACTCTTTTTTCACATGTACATGTGTGAGTCTAGATATACATGTATATGCTGGCCTAGCTTAGTGTTTGTCTTCAATACAGGACGATACTGCATGTCAAAATTTTGTCATAAATTTGAATATCTTTGTGCAAATGGAATAACCTTGAACTAACAGTAGCAATTCAGGAATGATTACATGTAGCTTTGAAATGAACTCAGGAATGCTTAACTTTATCCTCGGCTTAACAAATTAAGAGGAGTTAATTTGGACTAAGCCTCATAATTTAGGAAGGGTTATTTCTGTAGTATACAGCTATAAGGGATGGTTACAGACCAAATCAGTGGTTGATAACAAGTGCCCTGGGCACAGAAATCATAATTATTCACAGAGGAGGTTGTGCTTGAGACATGATGTTCACATTGCCACATTATAAATATACCTCTCACAATGAAAACAATAAATGACTGTGTAATCACATGTTTCAGTTAAGCTCACGCTGTTTCGGCTTTAGATTTTTCTTTCAAGGTATGTCGGGTACCTGGTAAGGTGCTATCAGTTTCAGGTTTCAGTTTTTCTCTGTTTCTTTCCTTGTTAGCTTGACCACCCCCCTTCCCAATTCATAATTATTACACTCAAGAGTATTGAGGATGACACAGATTAAATACTGTATTTTACCTAAAACTCGGCCTGTAAAATATGCACTTTCAGAAGCACATAAAGGCCTTAAAATAATACTTTTGATGTCAACCAGTAAGCTTTTTCTCATAAGAAACTAATCAAACTTCACAAAAAAACCTCTTAACTTGTCTTATTAGGTGGACGAATTCATCAGAATCAGGCAAAATGTGTCACATGAAAAAAGTTGAACTCTAAGTGAAATACAGTAGATAAAATGCCTGGCACAGGGTTCATCAGTACACACAACCCTGTACTTTGTCTGTATAGCTCAATTTGCACCAATTTTGCAAATAAATCTTATTTCAATGTCAAGACCAAAACATATAACCATAAAGAGAAACACACAGCCATTCCGCTTTCCCTATCTCAAAACACCCTGGCTTGCTGGGCAATCTCCATGTACACCACATACTGTATTACATCATGATAAATTGTGAATTTTTCCCCTCTTTCCACATACCCTAAGAATTAACCTTCGCCAAACTTTTCTTTTTCTCTCCATTAAATAACGAACAACTTCTGACTAAGCAAGTAAGGGGACACTGAGCTTGTATACAAGGTACATACATGTGAAATTTAACCTTTTGTGATTCTTAATGACTTCAACTGCCAAAAAATTAATTGACATTGCTGATAACAGCCAGAAAACAATACTGCAGAAGTTAGAGGTCAGCAAGCAGTGTTATGTGTCTCATTTTTCCGACCAAACACATAAGGGAAAGTTCTCTATTACACAAGAGGGCACACAGAGCAACAATCCGGAATCATATATGTAGCCATTCCTAATTATCTTCTGAGGTAAAGTTAAGGTGAAACACCGCTGGGTAAGTAGGGTCAATGCAGGTTTGTAAGAGCAGCAAGTGGTGTGGGTAGAGGAAAAAGTTTGTTGAAGGTTGGATGAGAACTGAAGCATAAATGGATAAAGGCGTTAAGAGAATGGATAAAGGCATTATGAGAATGGATTAAGGCGTAAAGAGAGTAAAGTTAAGTGGAAAGAGGTAGGATAATAGGTGTGCAAGAAGATATATTGCAAAGAAGATACAGGAATGGTTTGGATGAAAGGAAATGCAGGTATTATGAATGGATCTAGATGAAAGGTATTGGTGGATGTTCAAAATAGTGGCATAACTGAAAAAATTAATGTAACTGGAATGGTACTGATGAATGGAAGGGTAGATACTGGGGCTGTTGGAACAAGTGTGATTGAAACCAGTTGTGACAATGGAAGAGAGGAACTGTAATGTTGGAGTAGACCTCTCAAGAAAAATAATACTATTGAAAAGAAATCACCAAAATTATGCAAAAAGCATGAATTAAGTTTAACATTATGTAGACTAAGATTTTATCAATATTATGAATTTCTATCACATAAGGCTTAAATTTGTGAAAATTGCTTCTTTATTTCATCAAGTAATGTTTCTCATTCATTGAGAAAGGCAGGCATTGAAATAATAAAGAAGAATTCTTTTCATGGATTTAAGTATTATGTACAATATAGGACGAAGTTTACCACAGGAAACAGAGATGCGACCATACCCCCTGGTTGCTTGTCTGTCAATATTTTCACAGCCTATGTACCAAGTCTGCACTACAGAATGTATTGACAGGAAGGACCTGGAAGATTCTCCTCAGACAGACTTATATTCCAAGAAGAGTTTTCATTTCCTCGCCCGGATTTATGTGGATATGTTCTTCGCTGATGTCATTTTTGAAATTGACATAGCATCTTCCTGGCAAACGAAGATGTTCTTACAGAGGGTATATGGAAAACAGAAAAAATGGAATGCCTATTGCTCCATTAAGACCAAATTCCAATCAAGTGAGTTTTCCTGTTGCATATATTGTGCAAAACAGATATCCTTGACAATTTATGAATAATTACTCAAGTTCAACTGATAAGCTTTACATTTCTCTGCAATGCATGCTGAACAAAAACACAAACAAACTGATGAAAATAATAAAGTAAAGAGAACTAAAACCTATCTTCCATATTTCCTCACACCTTAGCAACTACTGCTTTTACCTACTGTGGGTCTATACAGCATCAGAGTTACTACATGCAAAAATATGTGCGCATCTTTTTAAAAATTTAACAATAAATTCTGAAGATACCACATTTCTGCATGAGGTGACCCTGATATGTATATCCCCAAAAGCTTCAGGTTAAAGACCTTCATCCAAAGCTATACTGCCTTTGTTTACATACAGACTTGAACACTGCCCATGTAAACCTTTCCAGAAATATTCTCTACAAAATGCATGGCATATATGACCTTCAAATCTTGTATGATTGTGTTGAATCAACAAGAACAGGAAACAAAATATATGCTATACAAGTATATTATATACATGTATCGTATGGCTCCACTTGGAAGTCTAACAGATCTTATCTATGACACTTTTCTTCATAATGTAATGAAGCTATGCTACATAAAATGTATGGTGTATTGTCTGATAAGGGTTTATGCCTTCATTCGATGCTCAAATGAATTTAAAATGAATTTATAGACTACATAATGTTACTTGTAACAAAAAAAAATGCACTTGATACACCCAATCACCTAAATAAATCTTATTCTGCTGATGAGAAAAAATGGCTGCCTTCAGCCTGAAGGTTTGTTTCAAAATTCCCCCAATAAATAGATCAGATGGTCTAATGGTCTAATTTACTGAGGTAAGATCTGCAAGAATAATAGGAAGAAGTAGTAAACTAAACTAATACTTTTCTATATTACTACTGTTTTGTAGAGGACTTTGTGGGGAATTGGAAAACCGTGAAATGGCCATGAACAACAGCAATGTGACAATGGAGAAAAGCTGCTCCTTCAGATTTAAAGAGGCTGAACTGCCGGGGATTTTGTTCATTTCCACTTTGTCGAATTTGGTGGCCATGATAACTCTTACCAGATTGTATCGACGATTACAAAGCAAAAATGTCTACTTGATGACCATTTTGGCTGCAAATGACATATGCTCATCTTTTTCCATTTTGGTCAACAACATTGTGAACACAGTAACGTGCGACTCCTTCAAAAACTCCAGTTTCTGTGATATCCTTGGGTGGATAGGCATTGGAAGTTTTGGTTGGTCAATGTTCATTGTGGCGACTATCAGTGTGGAACGCTACCTCATGGTGGTCCGTCCATTTCTGCATCATACAAAGGTAACCAAGCTGAAACTGAGTGTAGCCGTGGCCATTGGAGCAGCAACCAGTATGACATTCACCTTTCTCCCTCTGGTCGGTGTTGGAAGTCCTTACATCTTCTACAGAGACAACCGATTCTGCGGCTTCAACTGGGCTGCATTTGTGCCAGGGATTCCAGTGCACACATTTTTTGTAGAATTCCTTGCCATTTATGGACTTTCACAAGTGGCAGTGACCTTCTTCTGCAACATCGCCTGCATCATCCACATGCGTTTTCGTAGGAACCGTGTTGCACCTGTGGGACAAGCGGATCATGTCCAGCGTCAGGCCAACCGTTTCGCTCTTCTCACAGTGGCCATTGTTACTGTAAACTCTATCTGCAATGGGCCATTCTTTGTACGTACCCTGCTTCTTATGTGCTGAGTAGTTCAAATTAGCAGAGCAAATAAAAAACTGTTACAAAGTTTCAAGCATATTTTTGCAGGATATAATTCTCATTGGTAAAGCTAAAAGCAGACACTATTCATTAAAGCAGACAACAGTTCTATAGTGTAAAAATACTACACAAGTCAAATACAAAAAATATACATCACAAGTGCTTCCTATACCCTATTGTAGGTCCAGGTACTGTGAGAGGGTAAGAGTACCCTTCATCATGCGCAAGGTCAAATTGGTTGCAACAAAGATCCCGAATTTTCAGTTTATATCTATCTAAACCATTGACAGGATTGGAGTTGTATACCATAATCAATAATCAATATTTCATTTATGCGACCGCGGCCAGCATTATGGGGAGAAAACTGGGCAGAGCCACCGGAAAACCCATGATCATCCACAGGTTGCTGGCAGATCTTCCCACTTACGGCTGGAGAAGAAGCCAGCATTAGCTTGGCTTGAACTCAAAGCAACCGCCTTGTTGAGAGGCTCCTGGGTCATTACGCTGTGCTGACATAATAGACCTTTACACAATGTCTCAGTGCGTGCATATGATGATACAGTAAATCCCTGTTTTTCATATAGCTAATCACAAGCTAAAAACATGTCCTCTCTTTCAGATAAAGCTGATCATTGATGGAATAACACAGAAGCAGAGGATTGAGGGGATAGAGGACAGTGTGACGTCCATCTTGTTGTTCTGTACCCCTGTGATTAACCCCATCTTGTACCTGGTATTCAACAAAAGCTACAGACAGCTGCTGTCTGAGAGGAGGTGCTGCTGCAGGTCAAATGTGGTCACTCAACAGCTAGCCTTGCCGAACAGGCCAGAGAGGAAGCACAACAGCAGACAGGAAAATGTCCAGGGCTACATTTAAATGGTCCTGCAAAGCCTCCTGCTGTTTCGTGTTACTTGGCATCTTGTTACCGAATGGGCAAGAGGTTCCAATTGCAACAACAACAACTTTCACATACCATTAGTGAATTCTAATTGGAACTCGAACATTTTCAACAAGCTCATGAGAGGAAACTATACACCAATCAGAGTACTGATGCTTGTAAGAGAAGAGTGGGTCTAATTTGCCTTCCAACATTGATGTGAATAGAATATTAACATTTAATCTTATACCCAGCAAATGTAATCTCTACTAACCATAATATTGTTATATTAACCCTTCATGACCAACTAATCTCAAGCTGGTTATCATACTGCTACCAGAAGTACATCCTGCTATGAGGATAAGAACTATGAGAGTGACGAATTGCACAACATACGTTTTGATTTTGGTGTGTATGAAGTCAGTGAGTGCTACTTGGAATAACCTTTGGTAGAATCTAGTGTTGTAAGTGAATGAGTGAGATACCAGTGAGTGCTCTGTGCAAAAAACCACTAACAGAATCTGGTGTGAGAAGTCAGTGAGTGCTTTGTGGGAAAATCACTAGCAGAATTTGGTTTGTAAAGTCATGGAGTGCTCCCTGCATTAACCATTAATGGAATTTAGTATCATAAATTAGTGAGTGCTCTGTATGAGAATCACTAATAAAATTCAGCTTAAGAAGTCATGGAGTGCTCCATGGATTAACCACTCATAACTTCATGCATTATAAGTTGATGTATGTTCTGCAGTAAAAACACCAATAGAATCTAATTTGGGAAAGTCTGTGAGTGCTCCCTGGAAAAAACCCTGGCAGAATCTGGTGCGAGAAATCACAAACAGAATCTCAGTGGGTGCTCTGTTTGGTGACCACAAACATAGTGCAAGAAGTCAGTTGTTGCTCTGTTTGGTGACCACTAACAGAGTCTCAGAAGTCAGCACATGCTCTGTTTGGTGATCAATAGCAGAATCTGAGACGTCAGTGGAAGAGCTGTCAATTCAGATAGGATCAGAAGAGTAAGTACCCAAAAAGCCAGGGGCCATGGGATGAAGGCACCAGTGAGACCCAAGGTGAAGTCCTGGGGTGGGATCATGGGATCAAAGGATTTGTGTATTTTTAATCCTATTTTAGAAGCTTTTGATGGCAAGTTTACATATATTTCATTGTTACCGACATGAAAACATAATACATCATTATGAAACATTTTAGTGAACATAAAATGAGATTTAATAAATGTACACTGACCGTGACAACGTGATCTTTAATACATACACCGTAAAAATCAATACAAAAACGTGACAGTTGACAGGAACTCTATGGAATAATCACTAAAAGAATCTTGTGTGAGAATCAAGGAGTGGTCTGATGTATAACGACTAATAAAATCTAGCTGAGAAGTGAGTGAAAGTTACAAGGAATTTTTGCAATTACACCTTGCTGGTGCAGTTGATATTAAAGAAATAATAAAATGCTAAATGGCTTACATTTCATCATCATCCCCATCTGTGTCACTCTCACTAGAATCTTCTTCTGACTTAATCTTCTCCCAGTTCTTTCCAAATTCCTGATAAACAAACCGTGATGGAACCCATACAGTGCTTCCCATAACACTAATCCATCCCCAGCACCTGGGTCTGTGGTACATTAGCTACTGCTACAATGTGTGCTCATACTCAATCCATTCACACATAACTTCTACGGTAGGGTGAAAACATTTTTTACACTTCTTTGACAGGTCTTCTTCAAAAAAGCAGCACAAGCAAAAAAATGCTGATTTATTTATTGGTATTTTAAGCCGACGTCAAGAATATTTCACTTAAATAATAGTGGCCATCATTGTGGTGGGAGGAAACCAGGCAGAGACTGGGGGAAACTAACAGCCATCCACAGGTAACTGGCACACCTCCAGTTTACAACAGCCTAAACTGGACTTGAACTCACTGTGACTGCAGTGATGAAGGGCTCTCGAGTCATTGTGATACACTATCACAATCTATTTCTTCAATACCGTGCCATTAAGAAGCACCGTCATTACACAAATGACATCATTTTGTATGCCAGCAATTACATCAATTTGCATGTCACTCATATAGAGAGTAATATAGGTATCTTTAACTGTCATTGGTCCAGACATTAAATTAAATTAAAATTATTTTGTCACTGTAAAGCCATTAAATGTGGTTATCTAATTCAGTTTTTAATGCACTGAAAACGAAATATATTACAGTGAACAATTCCTACGGCAGACTGGATAAATAGTTGTGCGTCAGCCTATCCTGTATGCATTATGGGAGCTGATAAATTAGGGTTTAATAATAATAATAATACTTACCAAATAATTAATAACATAAAACTTGTCATAGATTTTATTATTAGGGTTTATTCTTCGATGATGCTTTTTTCTCATGTGTTCTTTCAATGTCCATCTGTCTTTGAAAAGTTTCTCACAGTAGAGGCACTGTAAACTGAAAAAGTTTTACAAAACAACATGAATGAACTGAGTAACCTGCACACAGTTATCTGAGACTCAACCCAGCACTTACCCAGCACACGTCAACAGCCGCGGTTACACTAGCGTCAAATTGTCGGCCTAAATAAGGCCGTCCGAAGCCAGATCATGTCAGCTCAACAAATCATGGCTGTTAGCGTTTACACTCCGATCAGTATATGTACAGTCTGATTCGCCCACAGGAGGCACAGACTCGCACCTGTCCCAATGGATATTGGTATGGGATGGCATAATACCAAAATGCATTGTAGGTTGTCTGATCGACTTCAGCGATTTGGGCCTTGCTTATTAGTCTGCCTTAATTGTTTTTCCATTTCATCAGCCAGTTCTTTATAAACTTTCCTGTCTCTGACTGTAGGCCTACTGTCTGTGACAGAACGTGTTCACTTTCCCAGGGGGAAAGTAGCAGTAATTTTTCCCTCTGTTCAGTTATCACTCAAAACGTCAACATTTTGATTGCCATTTTAACACTTTAACACATGTCACATGACAGTAATACTGAGCTGGCATTTTGCCGTATTACATTTACATGAAACGGTGAACTAAACTGAGTCATTCCGATTTAGGCAACCCAAACTGGTGGTTCAAAAAAAGCCTTTCTAAATGAAGCTGGCTTATTTAAGGCAATCTTTTTAAGCTGGCCTAAACATCCTAGCCAGCCTCACGCCACCAATTTTTTCAAGTGTAACCGCTGCTATTATTTCCCTGCTGTAGTGGTTTAAGAGCTTAGATCAATTGTTTCATATATGGTATTCACCACAATGTGGCTGAAATACATGTACTGCCCATGTGAGATTAACCTAAAACCTTTACTTGTTTGTTCATTCCACAGTGAAGCTCCAGTTTCAGGTCAAGACTTCAATAACAGCAATATACTGTACATACTTTTTTGCACCTGGAACTGATTTAACAAAGACATTTCTGATTTAAGTCAAAATTTAAATCACAATGTTTTCTTTTTGGTGATGTACATCACTTGTAACATATAAACATTCATGTGGTGGACAAAATTTTAATTTCTAGGGGCCCACAAAAGGCTATCAAATTTTGACTTCTTGGAAAGGGCTTTGTGTGAATACCACCTGAGGCTCAACATCAAGGGACAGATTAAGTTCTGATCAGCTAAGTGTCTGTATGTTGTGACTGAGTGGAGGACAATACAATGCATTCATTCATGGGTAGAACTACGTATATGTTGGCATCTAAACTGGAATCATCCAAGAAGTGTTTTCAATTGGCATAAAGGTAAAACTCCAAACATTCATATGAGATGGGTGCTGCTATAAGAAATATTTACCACCACCAGAAAGGCTAAAATTGTGGTCTGTGCGCAACCTGAGGATGGTGGGTTTCCCCCGGGCTCTGCTTGGTTTCCTCCCACTATTACGCTGGTCGCCGTCGTATAAGTGAAATATTCTTCCGTACATCGCAAAACACCAATCAAATAAATATCTAAATAAATAAAGCTACAATTGCATTTGTGTCCTTCAACTACTCAGTACTACATATATAGAGATGCAGATGATTCCTTAAATTAGCACACACATCCCAGCAAACAAGT
Organism: Acanthopleura granulata; assembly: GCA_016165875.1. Classification (NCBI taxonomy): domain Eukaryota; kingdom Metazoa; phylum Mollusca; class Polyplacophora; order Chitonida; family Chitonidae; genus Acanthopleura; species Acanthopleura granulata. The sequence continues at coordinate 22,628,641 of JABBOT010000004.1, forward strand.
TTTTCTCCATCTGAAAATTTATTTTAATACAACCACCAATGTTTAGGTAGGCTACTTACTTGTTTAATTTGGACTGAAGGATTTCTAAAAATTCATCGACAAAGACTGAAAGAGGAAGGGAAAATTTGAAATCATGAAAAAGAAATCATTAGGATCACATACACTTCAAACAAATGTCATTACCAATTCATGTGTACAAGTTTTTTAGTTTGAAAAGCATTTCAGAGATTTTGAAGCTTGTGTTCATTTTCAATTTTTACATTTGTCCATGTGGCGACCCTGGAGGCTTGTAGGGTTAGGGGTCAATTCGTCATCAAACAAGTATGTGCCTTATGCTGAAAGGCTGTGCATATGTACTCAACTACACACCACTGCAGTCCATTTCCCTCAGTTTGTCAACTATCCAATCTTTACAGCTTTCCCTTCCTTGAACATATCTCATGTGTAGCTATATACTTAGGAATTTATCTGATCCTTAGAAATATCACTTACCTATGTTATCAGGTGCCCCAATATTGAAGTCATGCTCTGATGCCATGTGATTGATTAAATCTGCCCTGCGATAAATTAAAATAGATGCATCAAGAAAACACCATCTCAAACAAAGATTTTTTCGTATACTAACTTTGCATCTGTTTTGAAAACGCAGATGACATCGAATTAATGGTTGACATGAAGTCATTTTTTAATTTTTGCACTCTCTAAATTCATTCTTACAAAGAGATAAATTTAAAATATTCATATATTACCTTTTCATAGGTTATTAAAGTAAACATACTAGTCATAGAACATTGTACCTTCTTCCACTAAAACTTTTCCTGCAGAAAATACACTCTTTTGAAAATGTATCATCATTTCTTTCCCGTTCTTGTTGATCCAAGACCTTGGCCTGTCAAATGAAGAGAAAATGGGGTTTAATATGATATTAGAGAAAATATGGTACAGCACGTATGCAAGTTTCTCAAATACCACTAGGTTTCACTGAAGGGTGACAAGAAATCTACTGCTGTTCACTGTTAAGGCAACAGTTCAATATTCTTCTTTCAGCGTATATCACTAAACTTCATGGAAGACGATAGCATCTACTCGACATCTCGTTCTTTTGACCAAATCAAAATATATGTGTAAGATTTTTACACACAAAAGGACCAAAATGGACACATACACTCAAGAATGTGTGCACATGCAACTGAAATGTATCAATGGTAACAAATGTTTGCTCAATTTCTACTGTAGGGAGAGGCTATGTATCTGTACATTTCATACAATCCGCAAATTAACATGAATTTATGCTCCTCATATTTTATCAACAGGATGACCATACTGATAATTACATTTAATCAAAGACAGTCTACACAAAAGTGAATCACTTACAAGCTTCTGTTTCTGGAGAAACTGACGTAGGTCACTATCTTCAGGCAGCACATCACACAGAAGGAAATACTGTCCACAATTCACACCTGAAATATGTAAATATGTTTCAGATTGTTCGAAGATTGTTTTACAGCCAAAGGTAACAACAGTGCTGGGATCGTCTCAAAGTAAGCAAAATGTAAAACTGAATGTAGCTGCTTCAAGCAAACCCATATGTACCTAAAGATCACTGACCACTGCCATATTATCTTTTTTTCCTTTCTACTGACAGTGAAATAACATGATAGGTTTATGAAGTCCATTTTGCCAGTGGATTAACAATTTAAACACTTCACCTTTCAGACACATACTGAAACACATCAAGTCTCCAAAACTGGTGATAGAAAATGTTTGTGCACGCTAATACCACCTGCCATAATTTACAACTGGGAACAATAACTGATGTCAGACTGTACCATTTAAGCACAAGAAATGCATCACATACCTACATAGTCTCCATGGTTTCATTCCTTCAAATGAAGTTTCAATATATTAGCAAATCATAACGATAAATCATTAAGACAGGAATGAAAATGGTCATCCTGGACAAAGGCCTCTTAAGTGGTACTGTCAGTTCAATTTTTTTTTTTTACAGTGAAAATATACTTTTGTCTCAAGAGCTGTTTTGCTGAGACATAATTCTAATTTATGAAGGCTGTGACACATTACCTGATGCTTTAACAGCTTTGTCTTCAGATATTTCCAGAGATGTACAAAAATCAGACAGCAGGCCCTCTTTCAGCCGTTCTTTCCAATATCTGAAATACCTGAAAAATAAAATTTAGTCATTTATAAACCTGGATATATATACATACTCTAGAATTTTGATGATATAACGGCTGTCAGTTTTACGGCTAGAGGAAAACGCGGTGCCTGAGGTAAACCACTTACCTTTGGGAAATTGCTGACTTACATATTCATACATCACACCAGTGGAAGACAAATGGTTTTCCACAAACATTAGGCTGTCACAAACGGTCACAAAAATGCTCTCAGCTACTTACTGACACCAAAGCCTCCAAAACTGTGAAAGATGGGAAATCTACAAATTCCTATCGAGTAGGTTTAAACCCACAACACGTTTGACACTCAATGGATCTAAAAGAACCAAGCACTGCAATCATTACTTAATCACCATTTTATGAAAATAGCCCCAGGCAAAGGCCTTTCAAACTTTTATTAATTTCCAGTGTACTATCATTTTGAAACAATGTTTGTACACACACATTTACACATTTATATAAAATGTATTCAACACCTTTAAATAAGAGAAAGAAGATCTGTTTGACTGAACTGAATAAGGTATCTTGTTGCAAAGAAGATCGCTAGCATTTATATGCATTTAACAATACCAAATAATCTCACTGACAAGCTGTTTGTTTCCACTTTCACGATTTCATATTGTTGTCATGTATGTGAAATATGGTAAAAAAGGCCAAAACGGAAAAAAAATGAGCTTGTCCACGGGATATTTTAGTATCGGTGAGTCTGTATGCACGCTAGTGATTTTCTGGGCAACTTCTGGATGGCTACATGGCCTATTTTTGAAGATATTTACCAAAAGTCCTAAATCAGAAGATCAACATTTCAGAACATGAAACATATTGTAACTTGAAGCAAGAGGTACATTCTTGTAACTAAGTTAGGTGAGAAAACAACACAACTACATGTATCTTCAACTTCTATTAACCTACAAAGGCCACAATTCAACATACTTACGCTTTTAAATCTGCTATCAGTTCAACTTCTCCAATGACAAGCCTGTGCACTGTTAGAAGATGCTCCAGGCAGGTGTTTCTGTTACTTGAATCTGACAGATCAAACCTCTTGTCACACAGCAGGCAGGGACAGGTGAGGGAACACGACACCTGCTCTGCTCCAAGGCTGTTCAACCCTTCTTCACTGAAACATAACAAAATACAGAATATTACATGGAATAAAGGGACCTGCAACACAACTACTACAATATTTTAATACTGACAATTCTGAACGATGAAAGGTGTTAAAATTACTGTCAAATGCTCACAACTGACATAGTTCCTTACTTTGAAAGGGTGGAATGATGTAGAAAAAAGTTTACACATAAGAACAGAAAAGATTTAGAATTCCAACAGCATTAAAACACTCACTTTGAATCCTTCCAGTCTTGTTCTTTCCCTGGAACATCCAGGACAGTCATCTCACCAAAATTCAGTGTTTCTAAGACAGGTCTGTCCATTGTGTTCACTGAAATAAAAGCCAAAAGGCATCAGGGAACAGGTGTATAAAACATCAAGGACTTCAAAGGATAAAGATACTAAAAATAAACTTGTACACCACAAGAATGCTTTCTTGCCTTTTAAAATAAAAACTTCATTTGGCCTGTTTGTTTGCATTCAAATGAGCACTTTAATTTCATGCACTTATAAACGTTACTGCTATCTTTAGGTGAAAAATTCTTGGGTAGGATTTTCTTAACCACTCAAATAGACAAGACGAGTTACAATCAAAGCCTCCAAACAACGCTTTAATAATCCAACAGCACATCCATCACCTACACCTATGCATGTTCAGACAATACTATACAGTAGGAAACCGGCCACTTTCAAGATTCTCCTCTAATAACAGTTTTCAAGATAAGAGCAAGTTACACAAAACCTGATGTACAAAAGCTATAAATCTATAACACAATTACAAAAGCTAACTTCAGAGATTATTTTGCTATTTCTTTGTTCTAACCTCTTAGTACTGAGTGCCTAGCAAGGCAGTAACAAGTACTATTTTTCATGCTTGACCCAGGTTTGATCCTGGATCTCTTCACCTGCAGGCGAATGCTCACAGACGAGATCAGTTTATATACAACTGTTCATGCCCAGTTCAATGCTGCAGGTCTGTGTGCGGGATATCCACTACTTTGAAGAAATTACATTCAGCCATGTAGAATGAAAACTACTGAAGTTAGGGTGATGGGACCTGTACCTGAATGCAGCTGGTGATCTGCCCTTCATGGGACATCCAGTATCTAGATTGATATAACAGACCCTCGCCAATGCAGTTGGCTAAGTTTTAATTCAGAATGTTTACTACATAGAAACCAACGACTCATGAGAATCCTGGAATTCATTAAATATGCAAAACATGTGCGCAAATCCAGTTTTTTACCTGACCCCCGAGCCCGGGCATACTCTAACGTTACCAGTGAGACTTATGACACTCTACTCTGTAGTTTTCAAGATATGAGAAGATATGACCCATGGACCCACGGATATAAGAGACCCATAGAAAAGGTGATTGCTGCATGACAGCCACCTCTTTTCAAGAGGAGCATAACATATCCATTTTCCTTTTTTTGATGCTTGATGGGAAGATTTCATGTAAACACTGGCATATGTGCCTGACCATAAATCTTACAGATTTGTGTCATGACCAACATCAAGGAAGTGTTGCTTTCTCGTACTTGTCAACATCTAAATATATATCCACCTGAAGGATATTACAATCCCTCTTAAGTATAATTCTGAATTTTGGCATGTGTGGCTCAAAATATTGATCACACAGACATATGTACATTTATATATATTAGGAAAGCAATAAGGCTGCCACTTTCTGAAGTACTTTCTTTTTCTTTTATTTTATGTGTATATTTATTTATTTGATTGGTGTTTTGCTCCGTACTCAAGAATATTTCACTTATACAACAGCAGCCTGCATTACAGCAGGAGGTAACTGGGCAGAGCTCTGGGGAAACCCACGATCATGTGTACGTTGCTTGCAGACCTTCCCATGTACGACCGGAGAGGAAGCTTGCACACATAGCAAATACACTGGTGAGAGATTCCCACATATACTCAGGATACTTTCTGTGCACACCTCACTGGATGCAGCTGCAATCATACAAACTACAGTGTTATATACCCCTCAACTCAAAGAGGCTGCAATGGTGAGAGGCACCTGAGTCATTTCGCCATGCTAGACTGTGCTAACCCCTTCAGCCACTGAGGCCTCCTTTTTGTGTATATAGATACACCTGTAGAAAATATCGAGGATGATCATGGATATTCCACATCAATCAAATAAATACATCACATGCTTGACAAATTTAAGATGATAGTATCAGGTATAGATACAGGGTCTTGTTGTGTCTGTTAAAGGGACTGTTCTAAAATCAAATCAAATCAAATCCGAGTAATGTACAAAAGTTTGGCATTTTAAAAATACAGTTTAATAACAATACATAACTTTATAAATACAGTTGCGATTTATGGATTAACAGGCTGACTACTGGTGGTTTTGTGAGCGTGAGGATAAAGTGTTTGCCTCATGAATGTCTCAGTGGATCTTACAGATGTTGTATTTTCTTGTACATGCACAGCTATTTGGATATGTTTTGCCTTAATATGCATGATAAGAATTTTTTTTCAAAAAATCATCTAAACACCCTAGAAAAATTCCTGGATCCAACACTGAGTATATATAATATGAATATAATTTTTGTTCTTTAGTGTCAGGAAAGGTAAAAAAATGTAGAATCAACAAAACAAAATCCCTAAATTTCAAGTATCAATATGCGCTATTGCCTTCAGGATATTATCCTCTCTTTTGGTCCAGAAGTGAAGCAAAATGGATTTATAAGGCAGTAGGGAGTTGGCCATGGCCTAGTGGTGAAGGTGCTCTCTTTTCAATCGCTGACACACAAGGTGAAGGCTAAAACCATGCCTTGGAGAAGGGATTTACAGATTCCTGTACTCTCAATGCATGGTGGGGCTTTGATGACAACAAACAGTTGATGATTTTTGTGTGGCCATTTGCGTAGTTTGATGTTCATTGAAGGCCACCTATCTTCCACCAATTGGATGTGCATATCCGATGTCAAAGGTGGGAAAGTGTTCCTGTAACCTGCCAGGGTTCGACAATTTATCTTCAGCAGTTTCCTACTTAAACCTGACAGCTACTGTATAAGTGAAACATTTTCAGTATGATGTTAAACATCAAGCAACCAAATTAAGTATATGATCTGTATCAGCTGGCCTTTATGTCAGAGGTAATCAGAGTGATGTGTAACTGTTCAAATGTGCTAAAATTATCCAAATTCTTAACTACCGCATAAACCATGTAGACCTGTTATAGTGAGCTTCAGTCTAAATTGTATCTGTAATAAGTTAATATATTTTCGGTATTACGTCAGTGTTATATGCAAGTACAAGGTAACTCCAGGTAGCTCTGAAGCACTTCCACTCATTACATTTAGAACATATTGCTACAGAAGCTGACATTGCAAAATTCGGAAGAGTTCTTGTGCACTGCCTTCTTGACACACAGTGCAAGCATGTAATGATAGTTCACACCCACAGCGACTTGAAAATCACAAACACGGTTATCTTACTTTCAGTCTATACCAGGAGAGTGTAACATGGCACCAGATTTGGATGTTTTACATGGGGCTTTGTACACTGAGGCAGATTAGTGGGTAAAGGATGAAAGTATGACCTGCCTACCTATATGCCTGCTATGTGTATCGAGAAGGCAGTGCACAAGAAAGCTGGACACACTACAAGATCTTCCAATGTCAGCTTCTGTAGATGCGCTCTCTAAACGTGATGAGTGCAAGTACTTTGGAGCTATGTTGCTGAAAGGAAGAACATTTCGCTGAACAGTTATAATGTCTCCGGCAGCACTGATGGTCATTGTTAAAGTTAGTTTTGGTTCAAATCTCTACAACCTCAGTTAAGTTTAGTAATGCCTATGCTATACTATGCTATGGTAAGGAACAGCAGTGAAAGGCCACCTGGCTCAGTCACTGTAAAGTACATAGCTCCAGGTTGCTATTTCAACCCTTACTTTATATATTTGACTGATGGGATTTCGTATTTCAAAAAGGGGTACAGTGTACTGGGGCCCGTCTTACTAAGCTGGAGTAAGGCTGCGACTGGGTGTACGCCTGTCGGGCGTGTCTCGCAGGAAAGACTGACGGTCTTTTAAAGCTGGAGTAGCTGCGACTTGATGTAAAGTTTGGTGCAAATTTACACCTACCCTCAAGCAGGCGTAAATTCCGTAAGTATATTTAATATGGCTGAGCTTGTGGTGTTTCGTAGACACACTTTTAGCATTGCGACAACTTTTGTAAGACGCTACAACGGAAGCCGTTGCTAAATTGGACGTAAGCTACTCCTGCATTGTACAACGGGCCCGTGTAGGGATCTACCCTAGGAGATCTCGCTTTCAGAGTTGTTTGGAACACATTTTCAAATGTTTAAACTACTTTGATGGCCCACCAAGTGGAATCTTCTATAACTGAAGGGATGATAACTTTGAACAACCCGAAAAGTCTTCATCCTCTCGAATATATCAACTTGTGAATCTGACAGTTTCGTACCAGCAGGCTCCTCCATGGGCGCCGCCATCTTGAACTAAGCTGAAATGTGATTGGTTGAGATATTCTACATGTTATGGCCTCATGCAGGTAATGGGCATTTGGATGACAAGGGCTTTTTGTTGTGTTCTCTCCTATTAAATGGAACCGATCCTTATCCAATATATGTCAGCTCACTGGAGTAACTGCTTGGCTCAAGATATGGGCATAATTTCACCACCAAGTATGCAAATCAGTCGTATGAAATTAAACGTTTTACTTACTAGGATGATAAACGGAAAATGCCGAGAGCAGCCGATGACAGATCATGTGACAAAACAACATGGCGCATATGTCAGAGGTCAGATCATGGATTTGTAAAGATAGCAGTGGTTTTTATTTCTCGAACAGGAAGTAAATTGAATGAAGGCTATCAAAATTATCAGCCCCATTCAGCCATTAGTACAGGAAGACTGTGATTATCTGCAGAAATGGCCTGGCGACCATCGAGGATTAAATGTGGCGTTGGTAAGTTGTATTTCTGTATGGAGGCGTGGCAGTGAATGATGGATATGGGACACTTTCTGAAGATCAAAACCACTTTTCTTACCATTTACCGGTTATCATGCGTGAATGGCCCAACTAGAAAATTGTTTTAAACTTCATATACACGACTAACTGTTAGGGGACCTTGACAAACTCATATATACAAAAGCCTTCGTCTAATGTAAAACACTTCTAACTTACTATTAATAAAGAATGAACTAAACTTAAAGTTTAACAACTGGAGTTCTAGTTACACTTTGGTTTCATTCAGGGAAAGATTATAATGCTAATGCAATCACAGTTTTCCACTGAGAGTGGCAATGATGCATTTCAATATGCACTGCAAGTCAGTGTGCCATCAGTTGTCTAGTTGTTTATTACAAGACGATTGTGTATATTGTAACACTCTGTATCTTGTCTGTCAGTCTGATGCCTGTTGATGTTGCAGTCAGAACATCAACTATGTTTAAGCGATCAAGTGTTGTCCTGGAACAGCCATTTCTGAGATTTATTTATCAACCATCCATGTAATGTCTTCCCAGAGAAAGGGATGATGAACAACAACTATTATAGATTAATTTAACCAGAATATGCTCTTATCTCTCTTTTCCCACTATCTGCTCCATGTTTTTTGGTTTTTTTTTTTTTGAAAATAGGATTTCTCATAGACACCAAGAACTCCTCCCCACCTTCCCAGCTTAACCTGTAACAACCATGTAGTTGGTATTCAACACCACTCTTGATAATATTTACATTTGACATTACTGGTATGACAACATTACAACATATTCTGGTATATAATATTTACATACAACAAATGACTTTTATTGATATATCTTTGTTTTTTAATAGGGATATGTAATTGCAAAGCACAGGGTAGTCAGGGACTTGAAGTCGGAGTAGGAGAGATATTTCACATCCTTGAGGACTACCATGTTGCTGAGGATGAACAACCTGGTTTGTATTAAATTATTTGTTTTAAGCAGTTTTATTGCTTGCCTTAACTTCTGTACATAGTGACACTGCAAAATGTAGTCAGTTAATTATGATTTATTTGCTTATGTGATTGGTGTTTTACACCGTACTGAAGAATATTTCACTTATACGACGGCGGCCAGCATTACGGTGTGAGGAAACCGGGCAGATCCCAGCAGAAACCCACGGCCACCCACAGGTTGCTGGCAGACCTTCCCACGTACAGCTGGAGAGGAAGCCAGCATGAGCTGGTCTTGAACTCACAGTGACAGCATTGGTGAGAGGCTTCGGGTCAGTGTGCTCCGACTGAGCCACGGAGGCCCCTAGATAAATATGAGGAAACATAGATACATGTATGTACTCTCAATTAATTAGGGGGGCCTCCGTGACTGAGGGAGTTAGCATACCAGCATGGCGTAATGACCCAAGTGCATCTCACCAATATCGTTGCTATGAGCTCAAGTCCAGCTCATGCTGGCTTCCTCTCCGGCTGGACGTTGGAAGATCCACCAGCAACCTACGGATGGTTGTGGCTTTCCACCAGGCTCTGCCCGGTTTCCTCCCTCATGATGTTCGCTGGCATCTTATAAGTGAAATATTCTTGAGTACTGTGTAAAGCACCAATGAAATAAATAAATCAGTTAATTAGGATTTTTCTATTCCTTAGGTACATCACTGTAGGGGCCTTCATGGCAGAGGGGATCACCTCTCACTATTGTTGTCTGGCTTCCTCTCCAGTTGTTCATGGAAAGGTCTGCCAGCAACCTGTGGATGGTTGTGGGTTTCCCTTGGGCTCTGCCTGGTTTCCTCCAACCATAATGCTGACTGCTGTCACCAATCAAATGAATAAGTAAACAAATGCATTAAAAAAGTGCAAAAAAAAAAAAAAAAATTGAATTTCAGATGTAGACTTTTTTGTAACTGGAGTATATGGTATAGTATTACAGAAGGATTAGAAAACTGTGTTGTGACAGGGTTAAAGAAAAAAAAAATAATATGACCATTTTTAGCCTATCTTCATTGCATTCCAGATTATATTACAGATGCACACATGAACAGAGAAGTTGAAGGGGTTTTTCATGTCATAAATAATCACTGAAGTCTCCAGATTCAAACATAATAAATGCATGTAGTCTGTGGGGAGTTACCAGGTGGTCAGTAGGAAATGTTAGGGGCTGGTTCATTTCCTGTGTTGAAAAGGGAGTCTAAGATTCCCCTAGGCTATCACAGTTTGTGTTGCATGACAGCATTAAAGCAATTAGGCTTGCTGGTGTAGTCATTTGCAGAGTCTAACATGTGTTGAAGACCACTTGTCATCCACAAATAATGGTGCCCCTATGATATCTGTATCTCATTGGCAGGTTTGTTATTAAGTTGCAGTAGGCCATGGATTTACCTGAGGCACTGCACTTGATAAAGCTCACTGCTATTACATAAATGCAAAATTATTGCGTTTAATATTAAGCAACAATTAAATAAGTAAAGGGTACATTCCTATGTAGGGATGTATTATGTGTTATAAAATTTCATGAGATTCTCACTCACAGACTTTACACTCTGAAACTCTTTACAGATATTAATATATTCTGATGATATTATTTGCAGAAATTTTTGATTTACTAAATGAAACGTGTCATATAGAAATGTAGCGAGTCCTTGTTTGTTCCAATTTCATGCAAGTATAATTATATTACTAAATGTTCCATTAGTTTTGGTTGTTAATGTAATTTACTGGGAAATTTGAAATCAAGATGAGATATTAGAGATTTCAAAATATTCACACCTTACACTGACTCTGAGGGAAGACTCTTGACATGTATGTCTTCAGATGGTTGTTGAACATGCATACTAATTACATAACTGCTGTTAGTTCTGTACCGCAAAATTGCTACGTTACTTAAACAGTATCAACTGTGTAACAACTCAAGCCATTTTACGCACATCTGAACAAGATACAGGCTTAGATTTTGCCATACTCCAGACTTTTGTTAGCATTGGTGTCCAAGAACAGCTGAAGCAATGTTAAGTAAATTGCAGATATTAAAGGCAGTATCTCAAACAGTGCCGCATGTACTGATCCCCCTTATGTTGTTATGTATAATATGTGCACAGCACAATAACACTGTTGATGCTCTCTGTGCACATTAATTACCATAAATTACAAAATTCACAACTAATCCTCTGGTGTATTCAAATAGGTGTTAACATAATGTTGAGAGTGATATCTCAAGAAGTAAGGCATGTACAGAGCTCAGCTTTTGCACATGTGTGAAGGACATTAACAAAGAGTGGCATGTTCCAACCTGCAAGATTGTTAATTATCGTAAATTACAAATTGACTGTCCTTGATACCTCTTTGGTGTATTAGAATCCATGTTAAGGTGAGTGTTGAAGTACTTTATGTGTTGAGCTGAATCTTGCTTTCTTATGCCTGCGCATTTGTAGCCTGGGATCCATATTTAAGTTTATGTACCTTAATGATTTTCATTTATTGTCATGGACATTACTAGTTAATCTAAGTCAGTGAGTTGTAGTCTTTCTTGTTCGTTGTTATAGTTTGGTTCAGAGGGACTTCCTTAAGGAGCAAAGGAAAAATGGTAGGTGTTCTTCTAAGTTGCTCTGTTCTGATCAAGCCAAGGAAACCATAATTTATGATTCTAATAATGTTTTAATGTTTTTCATGTTGTCCAAAATTAAAACTTGAAAGATGAATTTAAAAAAATTAAATGACAAATACTAGGTGTTAATTACATGTATTTGTTAATATAATTGCACTTGTAATGTAAAATAATAAATAAGGATACATGTATAATCATTTAGCCCTTTATTTTTTTCATACTTCCTTTCACTGACAAGTTTCTTTTCATGTTTTATATATGGGAGATTTCATGTTTTCCTTGTTTAATTCTTAGGGTGTTTTCCCAGCCATCTGTATTGCGCCCAAGAAATTTACAGTAGAAAATGAAGGGTAAGAAAATCTCTGATAGACTTACATACAATAATAAATTAAACCTTAAACAGCTTTGTTCATGACTTAAGATTTTTATAAGAACTATAAATCATAGTGAGGAAAGTGTTCATGCATATGTAAGAAAATGGAAACTTCTTTGCAGTTTTGAAATATGAGCTGTATTAGCCATTGATTACTAACACAAGGAAAAGAACCTGAAACATGACATTACAAAATAAATAGGCTCGGCCAGGTACAGATTTGTTTGAACTCTCTGCAGCAGGAACAAAAGGATAACCTGACGCAATATGGTTCTAAATTCTGATTTGTTTTTACAGACAGTATGAAACAGTTACACCTTCCCAAAATTCAACAGTGAAAGAAGTGGTGTATGTTTTACACGAGTGGTGCCCATTATGGAAGAAGCTGTATTTGGTAGTTAAATCTTCATTCATTCCTTATTGCTTTGTAAATTGTTACTTATAATATAAATAATAGAGACAGTTATTACCCAATTATGTGGTATCAAACATCAGGAAATATGAATAAATTATTATTCACCTGACAAGCATTAGCACTTTATATTCGGTTCCATTTCAGATGAAGTAGGTGCATTACCTCTTGGGCTGATTCACTGAGAATTTATATGAATGAATTCATTTTCATGAGATGAGGGTACATATCCACACTTACATATAGAATGCATCCAGAGGATCTTGGTTTACTTCAGGAAAATAGGGCTAGTTAATAATACTTGAGTATTCCATAACCAATCAAATAAATAAAATGTACTACTTGTTCCTCCTACTCATACCATATCTGTTGACTTCACCACAGGCCAGAGACATGGAACTTTTTCAAAACATTGGCAAAACAATGTTGGAGTTGATTAGGCTCCGAAGACAGCTGCTTTCTGATACACTCACCCATGACCAAGTCAAAGATGTTAAGCAGAAAATCATTTCTCACATAGACTGGGGAAATAGGTAAGCACCTGTGATGTGTTTCTTTGTGACCTACGATGGAGATACCCTAAATTGTAGTCATTAACAGTTATATGTTTTTTGTGAAAGTGTATATGGTAATGGAATGTTATAATTACATCAGTATCATTATGGATGGCATTGCGATTATTTTGCCTTATATATCATATCAAACTGAAGCATGTTACAATAACAGTCTTTTTCACCAAATCTTATCCCTGGTTGAAATGTCTTTTTTTTTTCTGTTGATCAGAAATTTAGGGTTGGAATTTGTTCCACGTATAAATCAGGAGCAAGTTGAGGCAGATGCTACAAGTGCTGTCAAGCTGTATCGAATACATGCTCAACACACCAGCAGCATTGCTCATGGAGCAGTAAGTACAGATATTGCCATGTTTGTAAGTTTCTTGTAACCCAAAAAGTGGTAAATCCAGTTCTGGATGATCATCTTGTCAGACCCAGTACAGAAGACGTCAAGCCCAGCCCCAGATTATATCACAGTTGCATCCAGCTTGGAAGGTGGTAAGATTAGTCCTAGTTTACGCCCTGGCCATACCTAGTACAAACGGTGGTCAAATCAGTTCCTGAATATACCACAGTGCGACGCATCATGGAAGGTGGAAAAATCAGTCCCAGCTTAGGTCGCAGTCACACATAGTACAAAGGGTGGTGATTTCAGTTCCAGATTATAGCCCAGTTACACCCATTACAAGAGGTGGTAAAATCAGTCCACGACTGCAACTCAGTCACACCCAGTACAAAAAGTGGTGAAATCAGTCTCAGATTGTAAACCCAAAAGGTGGTAAATTCAGTCACAGGTAATTACCTTGTCCCACACAGGACAAAAGGCCGTGAGATCAGTCCCAGAGTAGATCCCAGTCACACTAAGCTCAAAAGCTGGTGAGATCAATCCCAAATTACATCCCAGTTACACACAGGACAAAAGGCGGTGAGATCAGTCCCAGAGTAGATCCCAGTCACACTCAGCTCAAAAGCTGGTGAGATCAATCCCAAATTACATCCCAGTTACACACAGGACAAAAGGCGGTGAGATCAGTTCCAGAATAGATCCCAGTCACACTCAGCTCAAAAGCTGGTGAGATCAATCCCAAATTACATCCCAGTTACACACAGGACAAAAGGTGGTGAGATCAGTCCCAGAGTAGATCCCAGTCACACTCAGCTCAAAAGCTGGTGAGATCAATCCCAAATTACATCCCAGTTACACACAGGACAAAAGGTGGTGAGATCAGCCCCAGAGTAGATCCCAGTCACACTCAGCTCAAAAGCTGGTGAGATCAATCCCAAATTACATCCCAGTTACACACTGTACAAAAGGTGGTGGGATCAGTCCCAGAGTAGATCCCAGTCACACTCAGCTCAAAAGCTGGTGAGATCAATCCCAAATTACATCCCAGTTACACACAGGACAAAAGG